>PNEQ01057470.1:0-11139 GCA_003012365.1 Medauroidea extradentata
ACCCTAGTGCTCATGTACCTATCAGTATAAAACAATCAGTAACACCGCCGAGTGGGATCATTAACAGTACCTGGACAGACCACCCCCTGAGTGTAAGAGTCTCAAAGTGTAATACTGGGGAGTATTGCTGGCGCCCACCCTAACATCTCATATAACATCTAAATTAAATTGATCTCATCCCGCTCGAGAGAGAGTGTCAACACATAACTGAAATATAAACATAGTTACTTCTGTATGCTCAGATATTTTAGACGTTGAGATTCACACAGACAGTAATCACCTTAATTTTGCCATGCACCCAATTAAATGCTATTCAAATTGTACGGCTCGCTGCCTTTCATTGTGTAATGCATTGGGTAATTGTGGCCCTTTGTTCTCGAAGTTTGAGTGAGATGCGAATGTACTAGCTTAAGGCAAGTCAGACTTTTCTAGGTAAAAGTTAGCTCCTGTATGAGCATATTGAATTTTGTCTTAAAGTTTATAGTCATTCAATCTAATGTCCTTCGAGCGCATTGACGCGCTTCACTTAGTTTGTTTACATATTTAGTTATGTAGGGAGTGCCACCCGGTTCCTTGTAATTAACGTATTTAACGTTGAGAGCATGTTAACAAATTTTATATTTATTTATTATGATAATCCATATGTCATACGTATTTGTTTGTTTTGACGGCTGTTTGTTAAAAGCATTAGGGCTGTTGTAAATTGTCTGCCACTTGAGCTTTTAAAAGTTATTTAGCAGCTTAGCTTGTTTTCCACTCTTGTTCACTTGTTGCTGCATATGTGTGAGTATTTATACGCCCTTGTGTATCATATGTATTTGGTTGCTAAATTGTGTGAAGCTTTACTGCATGTAACTTTTCACTTTGCCATTTACAGGTTGTTGGCTAAATTTATTCTGCCTTGCATGGCATTACTATTTGCTATTTTGCCATTTCAATATTTGTAATTTTCTTTGCTCAAATAAAATGTGTTATTTTGAATTTTCTTTGTGCTCACTTATATTAGTGTACGTGCATGTGCTATCAACATTTTGCTATTAAAATTGTCGTTTTTTTTTGTACAAATAGGATTTAGATTAAAAAAAGCCAAACACACAAATTTTTTGAAAAACATCACTAGTAATTACATTTAAAGAACTATAAAGTTGTAGACGGCTCGTTCATCAAGCCTGTGCACAGATGAAATATTTCCCAACTTCTACCTGGCACGAAACAAATACCCATTAGTGTACAGAATTCTTTAAAAGCGGCATCAAAATTTAATATAGCATTTCCTCTTCACTTCGTCCCCTGATAAAGGAGGCACTCTATCTCCAAACACAAAAAAAGTCCTCCTACATTTTCTTTCCTGTTGAAATGAACACGGCACTGTTGAACTTTTTTTAAAATTAGTTAATGGACGTACAAAATTTAACATGCTGTACAAATGGCAGGACAGCTCATGGATACACTGTAAAAATTTTTAAGTCAATAGACTTAATAGTTTTTAATTTCTGATGTGTTTAGTTTCTAAGCATTTTCGGTGCGCTATATTTTACTTGTTGCGAACATCTCAGTACTCTCCTAGCTACATCACATGCAGGCAGCCAATGAAAGAACAGAGGGCCGGAGTGGCCTGACTAATATATTTTATTTACCTTGTCCCAAAATGCTAAAGAAAACATTAAAATGTAAGCAAACTTGTGTTAACACTTAAGTCGAAGAGATATGTATTGTAACTCAGTAGACTTTGAACTTTTGCTACTGCTACCGTCGCTCGGCTGACATCTTAATTGAGATCATGGTACCACGTGACCATGGCAGTGTGTAAGTTGATACACTTCCAGTACAAACCACACTGAAGAAAGAATATATCTGTGTGAGTGTATCCATGACCACAATCATGGCTACACATGAAATGTAAATACAGTAGAGCCCCAATTTAACAAACTCGGGAATAACGAAAACAGCACTTTAATGAAATTATTTTTAGGAACCATCAAAAAATAACCAAAAATGTATTAAATAACTAAGTAACTTTGATAAAATAAAACATAAATTGTAGTGTAGGCTAAGTCTATTAAAAATATGTCCACTGGCCGCAGTATATTAATTTTTTCTCCGTAGATAGCCTTAAACCATCAATCGAAAAAAAAAATTATTAAAATTTGTTGAAAATTTTGGCAGCGGGATTGAATGAGTTTGAGCTCAACACACGTGGCCGAGCACGTGACGCAGTGTTGTCCTGTTGCATAACAAATGTGCGCCTAGATCCTCATCTGGGCTGCTGGCGAGTGAACGAGAATCTGGATACCCAGTCCACACAGCGCCGCAGCGGACAGCACGGGTACTAATTGACAGATAGTGCTTCGCATCTCCGTCAGAATGCACTACTGTGCAGCATGCTCTACTGATTAATTATTTTACCGATAGGATGCACTGGTGTTCAACATGATTATTTTCTGTCACGTCCCGTGATAAAACCAGTGTATTTATAAAAAAAAACGTTATTATATTATTAATGCAAACATTCTACATAGAATTTTTTAACGTAAAAAAATACGTTTCGCAGATGCTAAAAAAACTCGAGTGCAAAGTATTTTTAGCGAGCAATAACCACTTTGTTGCACGAGCACAGCAGCCTGTTAAGCCGCTGCACGTATTTAGTTATTATTTTACTGTTATCTCGCTAACTTTTACTTCAGTTTCCATTGCAATTTTTTGTATGGAAATTTCTCAAATTTCATGGTGGAGCGGGAGGGAGACGGAAAGACAGACGGCTCGGCGGTGTTTATTATCACTTACGTTTTGATGACACGTGTGGGCGGCCTACCTCATCAGGCACGCACTCAACAAGTGTTCCACTTTAAGCTTCTAAAGTTTTTTCGCCGAATTTTTTTTATTTGACGGCCACGGATTACCTATTGACGGTTTAAACTAAACAACAAAAGTGCAATAACTTTTACGTGAATGTACCGTGAATATAGCTTCAACTATAATTTCAGCTGGATGAGATATTTTGGCGATGTGTGAAAATGTGTTGGTATACTTGCAAACGGTCACGGTCAATAACAGTACGTAATTGTTTGTAATAGTTCTAAAAGTGGAATCAAAATTTTCTCGTTATTTGTAGTTCTGTTCCGAGGTTGTACTAAACTAGTTGTTGGATTTTCTTACGAAAACAATTACCGTATTTCACCGTATAATCATCACATATTTTTTTGCCAAATTTAATGCAAAAAATTGTACGTGCGACCATTACTCGAGGAAAATTCCAGTGGTAAATATTTTTTTTAAACTAATATTTTTTGTCACTGACCCTATTTATATTAAAGTATTGACGTATGAACTCTGAAACACTAGGTTTATGCAACTTACTAGACCTTGGAGGTTAAGTTCCGCTTCTCTTGAAGTTTTTTTTTCAACTTCTGCAAGTCGTAATGTTTTTTTTTTTTTTTTTTTGCTGACTGACATTTAATAATATTTGGAAATATAAAGTGATTTACAACAACGACGGAACAGTTTTGTTGCATATCCGATACCGTTCGTTGTAGTGTTTACAAACTTAATTTTTATTTTGCGACATCATAGATATGCTACGCTCAGTTGAGGAAGTTCACACACGAGACAAACACACAAGATGGCGGACTGTTAAAACTAGTAGTGCTACGATGTTCATCTTTCATTCCAGCAGAATATTTTGGTACTAACTATAACAGATTCTTGCAGGAACCATTTTGTTCTAATAGCGTTGTATTTTGTACTTGAACATACAGTGAAATCTCAGTATAAAGTACTTCAGTTTAAAGTACTTTTCATTATTAAGTACATTTGCTGGAACCTCTACAGAAAGTTTTCCATTAAATAACTGTTCAGTTTAAAGTATTTTCAGTATTAAGTGTACAATTTCAAGTTCCCTTCATGTACTTTGTAATGAGATTTCACATCCCTGGTGTAGAAACGTAAACAAAACATTGCAATGTGATGATTAAGCGTTGAAAGCATTTTCACCATTTCTGTCATCTGAAAAGTCAGATGCCACGATTACACTATGGCGATGATTGTGCGATGAAATATAGTACTGTACGTATTTTCTAAAGTGTGTGTGTTTAGTTTGGAGTTGTAAAACAATGTGTATAGGTTGGTATGACATATGTAATTTTAAAAGCCTATTCATTTTATATTTCTTGTAGCATTTTTGGCCAAAATATCATCTGTTTGAAATGAGTTTGATAAAGTACCAGATAACTTATCCAAGGCGAGATGTAGGCACTGTACATGTTTGATTTCGAGAGGTGGTAAAGACACAAAAACTTTCAAATCTAAAGAGACACCTGACATACTGCCAGGGAACTCTTAAGCATAAAAACAACCTATGTATTAACTTAGCTTCTGGTGACAAAAGGCCAAAGTCATTCAAATCAAACAATGGCACAGGGGCCAAGCTGCACCAGTTCCACAGAAAAGGTGCCACTTAATGTCTCAGATGCTGTTCAACGAACTGTGAAACATGAAGCAGAAGACCCTCGTGCTGAAAGACCTTTCGTCAGAGTTGAACAGAAGACTTGAGGATAGCGTAGATGACGAAACATGCATTTTGGCAACCGACCTTGATCCAAGAATCAACACCAGTTAATTTTATGCTAGAACATCAGGAATGTTAAAGACCTGGTCATTCAAAAACTAAAATTGTTGACATATTTCAAGCCTTAAACTGAAGAGGCAGTTTGTAAAGTGGACACAGACACCTCAGAAGATGAAAACAGGCATAAATATTCTCTGGCAAACGTATACATATATGATTTATTAAAAAAGACTTTAGTGACCGAGTACTTAGAACTCAAAACAAGTTGTCCATGGCTGTTCCACCACCTCTATCACTCCAAGCCAACATATCCCGCACAACCATCTAACTCCACGCTCGAGCAACAAGTAAATAATTGCAGACCCCCGCAACATTTGTTCTCTCCCTGCAGCGCCTCTAGCGGCCACCACGCGCACCAAGGTAAAAACGTAACAGAAAACTAATACTAAATTAAATATAATGACAAATTATAATTATCATACTTCCAAAACAACCTGTAAAATGAAAATATTGCTTTAAAAATCATAATTACATATTAATTTACAACATAAACTTAAATAAATTGAAACTACATGTCCTTTCATTGGCTCACGCAGGCCCGCACAAACATATTACCGTCTCTCTCGCACACTCAACGAGCTGCGGCACACGTGCTGTTCATGAAAAGTAAAAGTACCGTATTTGCCGGCATATAAGACGACAATTTTTACATATTTTTGGCCCTCAAAAATTGCTACTCGTCTTATATGAGGGTGCAAAAATTTTTGGTAGCCAAAAATCGTTTGAAAGCTAAGCTGTAAGCTGTGGAGTTGTATCATGTTTCAAGGAATTACATTTTTCGTCACAAATGAAAACGAGTGCCCCGTTTATTTTAATAAAATTTACGGTACGAAATTTTGATGAGCGTCATTCATAATAAAGGACACTTCCTCGCAGAGAAGCGGCGATCGATGCGAGCGCGCGCCGAGATACTTTGTCTTGCCAGCCTACAACTCTCGGGCGGAGAAAACGAGGATCTAGGTCCGCATGCTTTCATCCTTTGTCTCGCAAGCACAAGACTCTCGGGCGGAAAAACCAGGATCTAGGTACTGTACCACACATTCATGTGTCTGTCTAGCGCTAGGCTGGCGGACAACAGCGCACAGGAATTCAATGACCTTGCAAGCAACTGTTGTTGCCCGGCGTTGCAATGTAGTGCGCGGCGTGCCTCCGGTCGGCGTTGCCAAGTCGCGCGCACCTGCCGGCAAGCAAATGGAGATATCGCCGGCCGCCGATGTGTATTTCCTTGGCTCTTGGGCGCGCGGAGGGCAGTAGTAGCCAATGTTATTCGTTTATGTGTCTATTATGATGTTTAAATGCCGGTAATAAATTCATTGGAAATATATAAACTAAATGTTTATGTTTCAGGCAAAGGAAAAAAATATTTTTCTGTCGGGAATTTCAAAATTAGTAATTTACTTTTTTTTTCAAGATTTTGTACCTTCAAAACCATGACTTGTCTTATATGCGGGGTCGTCCTATATGCCGACAAATACGGTACTAGAAAAATTTTTAAAAATCTAAATATAGCGATCCCAGGAACTGGGTAGGCACACCTGTGCTATCAAACTACACTTGCCAACAATACACCCAGCCTGGAGTTAAAGTACAGTAATAGTTAAACTGCAAATGATAATATTAAATTTAAAATACAAAGTTGCTTCAGCCTAAACAAACTAAATTGAACAATTTCACTACTGATACAGATAAAATTCCAAACAATATCTTACCAAACTTCTGTCAACAATACCTGAAAATAATAAAATAGATATTGCAAATTCAATAAATCAAACATAAGGAAATAAATAAAATAAAAATAAACAGGAAATAATTAAGGCCTAAGTGGTGGGTGGACCACCTCACAACACCACCTTATTCACTCAAGGATTCATCTTCGCAGTATACAGCAGACCAACTGAATGAAGACGCTGAGTGCATTCTACCTGTACATTCCTGCTGGATCAGTGTATTCAGAGCAAACGGTTGAAGATCGCCAAAAATTTGTCAAAACTCCAATAACGACCCCTTCGAAATAACGACCCTATTCCCAGGAACCGTGAAGGGTCGTTAAATCAGGAGTTGACTTTAGTCAATAGCACGTCACAGCTTCGTCTCTTTATGCAAGTACAGCTTATCTACAAGTTTTAAGAACATAAGTTTTACCTTAGCATTACCTTTTCTTTCATCCTCGTCTCTTCTTGCCGGAACTTTTGCAATGTTCCAAGCAGAGCTCCAAACATTCTCCTGTTCCTGTAACACAGCAGAGAACACACACCACTCAGTGGTAATAAACCGTCACCATAACGTATGTGCTACACAACACCACCTGCCAACTACTGTACTCAAGACAGACAATGCCCTTCCATACTTAGTGCTAGAACACATGCAGACCACACTCACTCATTACCTATTAGCAACAACTGTCAAAACATACAGAATACTATACAGGCATCCCACAAGTTACATAACCTATAACACTGTAGGTTTTTCATGATTTGTAGAGATACGAGATAAATGTATTTATTAATTTTCTTTGTAGTTTTATTTCATATTTATATTTTAATTTTCATAGATGTATACATGCTGATGTTAAATTTAAATATGTCTGTAGTAATTATTCAACTCCAGGAACAAATTTAGTTACAGTGAGTGTTGTGTCTCTTTGGGGACTCAAGGAAAAAGCAGACTTATTTTACAGGCAGGTGTGCGCAAGGGTTTAGATTTATCCAGTTATGGCCGGTTGGCCGGGTAAGCGACAAGCTGAGTTTTTCTTGTTTGAAAATATTGCACAACTAGATTTGCTGGATGCCCAATAAGAAAGAGGCATGGGTTTCATTTAATCTCTAGTGGGTGTTGTGTGTATTGGGTAGCCAATAGGAGCGCGGCAGTTGAAGGTCAGAAGAGAGGGACACTAGCAGCAACGCGCTTGGTTTTGTGAGAGTTGATCCCCAGTACTCGGGATGTCCGGACACTAGGGTGTAACCCTGGTCTGTGTAATCATTAAGAAGGGGAAAATATGAAGAAGTAGGGCAGTAGCCCAGAATAGTACTGATGAGAACATGAGTGGCAAATTTAACATGCACAGGAAGTGCCACGATAGTTTGTCTTAGCACACATTTCAGACACTTCAGAACTCTACTAAATGTTTCCTTCCTACAGTGCGTGTGGCCATTAGGGCGTCTAGGTTTGGTTTTTCACCACCCAGTATTCTTTTGTTTATTGATATGTGGGAACTCGATAATCTTTGTGTAGACATCGTAAGTGCGAAATTTATTTTATTCAGCTTTCTTCAAGATGGTTTCCGGTTCGTTCTTTTCCTGATTGCCCAAAGCAAGTGATTTCATGTATTATAATACTATGAAGGATTTGTAAAACCATGTATGAAATAACTTTCGAGAATAAATAAAAAATATGAGGCAATTTGGCTGCATATTTCTCCACATTTTTAGGTTAAAACAGTAGCAGAACGTTTGCATGCATATAAATTAACCACATCTATACAAATATTCTGAATTTTACAACCTAGTTAGTAGAAATTAAAAATGCTAAAAGGTGGCCAAGGCTACAATGTAACGAGAAGCTGACGTTTGTTGTTGTGGGCCAAGTGAGACGCCCCATATTCCTACGGTTCAACTTGCATGTTTATCGAATGCTTGGCAAGTACAGCATTTGACGTACGAAAGTCCAGCATGCAACTGCAGCTGAGGCATCGACACACGACAAGACCGACTGTTACTGCAAGGAGACGACTGTTGGTGGTGTGAGGAAGTACCGAGGTAACCGAAGCAGGCACAGGGAAGATCTTCAAACCCGAGGACGACATGCTGCAGAGTACATACGGCAAATCGCCAGTCATCATCAATTAGACAGCAATGTTTTTGCTAAACATGACTGTTTCTAGCTCCAACAATTAGTATTTGGACGCCATTAAAGAAAAGGAAAGTATTGTAATATTAGAAGTGATAGTTCTGTTCGTGTTAAGTTTAGTTTGTTTTGTCTAAACTACAGTATGAGTAACGACGAAGTGTTTTAGGGATTTGATAACCTACCAAATACATGATAGGGGAGTAGGAAATCAAAACAGAGAGGAAAGAATAGTGAACGGGAAGCAGGACTGGAGGAATTGGCAGAGAGGACAATGAAGGGCATCGAGACAATCCAGCTAGACAATAGGACCAAGAGGAAAATAGGGAAACCAACAAAACTGAATAATACCGTATTTACCCTAAAATAGTTCAATAGTTTTTTTCAAAATTTGAGAAATTAAAATGCAGGGGTCTAACTATAATTGTGGACGTACGAAATTGTCGCCGAAATAATGTTTTTGAAACGGCATGGCAAGTCAAATTATTGAAACGGCACACCAGTTATTGAAACGGCACACCAGTACATATATACTATGGCAGCGGCCAGAGATTGTAAACTGTGGCGTTAGCAGTCAGCGCGCTCTAATAGACCCTTCTTTACTAGTATCTCCAGCCGCTTAGTTTATTTTATGCTGTATCGTAGTGTCAAGAAAGTTGTAGCGTTGTATTCGTAATGGATTCGGTAGAAAGGAGAGGCACTACACCAAAAATTATGTAGAAAGGATTGCAGCGTAGTTTTTACGCAAACTTCAAAATCATCGTTGAAAATTAAGCATCGTGAACGGACTTGTGAGGCAGCGTGGGAGACTGGCATCAATGAAGAAAACAGTTAACAAAAATCCTTCTGAAGGCCAAAGAAAAAAAATTGCAAGAAATTGAAAATCGTGTGGTTGCGTTCATAAAGGAAAAGTGTGATGTTATTATGTTGCAGGCTCGGGAAGTTGCCGATGCTGAGAACTGAATGTTCCAGCCAAGGAATTTAAAGCTAGTGTCAACTTGTGTGTGCGAATTATGAAACATGTTTTTTCTTTGAGGAGTTGTACATCTATAGGCATAGCTCAAGAGATGCCTTCAGACTTTGGAGAAAAATTAGTGACGTTCCAGCATTGTTTTGTAACAAAGAAATGGACTGTATAACAAAACTTTTATAATAAGATGCAATGGTACGACATCGATTTGTGGTGAGCTGCCACGGAAGCTCAACTCACCGCCATGACGACGACTAACGACTGTCTCTTGTTCGTTGCATCCCTGGGTCGCCAACTCCTGAGATAGTGCCACAGTGCCGCCACACACACAGCAATAACAAACAGCGCAGACATAAACTTGAGGCGTCCATAATGTCAAAACAAGTATCACAAGCAACTATTTACAAAATTTACACGTCTAAACATACCGCCCACCTTGAAATAACTAATTTCAAGATACAAACGGTAGTGGGTACAGCTTCACAATGGGTCGCTTAAGTTGTCCACTGGAAGTATGTACTGTGGCCACTCTGGCCACACCGTCCTTTCCAGGGTGGAGCTCACGGATCCGACCCAAGCGCCACTGCAGAGGTGGGAGTCTGTCGTCCTTCAGCAACACAAGCTGGTTGGGAGCAGGGCCGGTTACATTCTTATGCCACTTCTGCCGTTGCTGTAAGGTGTGTAGATAGTCCCGGTGCCAGCGATTCCAAAAGTCTTGCTGAATTCGTTCGACCAGTTGCCACCGCTGAAGACGATTCAGTTGGATGTCACAGAGGTCAGGCTCGGGCATAGTCACCAGAGGTTCCAGTGTCAGGAAATGCCCTGGCGTGAGGGCACAGAGATCGTTGGGATCACTACTCAAAGGACATAGTGGCCTGGAGTTTAGAGTAGCCTCCACCTGCACCACTACTGTGTACAATCAATTCCTCAAAAGTCAACACTTGTTGACCAACTACTCGATGCAGATGAGCCTTGAAAGACTTCACCCCAGCTTCCCAGAGGCCACCGAAATGAGGAGCTGCCGGGGGGTTAAAGTGCCATCTGACACCTAGTGAGGACATTGAGTCAATGACAGTTTGCTGGTGTATGGAAGACAAAATTAACCTCTGGAGATCCTGCAGATGGGCCTGAGCTCCAACAAAGTTGGTCCCACAATCTGAAAATATATCAGAGGATCTGCCACGTCTCGCTATAAATCTCTTGTATGCTGCCAGGAAGACATCCGTAGACAAATCAGAAGCAAACTCCACATGAACTGCCTTGGTGGCACAACACACAAAGAGGCACAAATAGGCCTTCATGACAGCTGCCCTGCGCAATCGAGCAACTTTGATAGCGAAGGGGCCAGCATAGTCCACACCTGCTTTAGAAAAGGGTTTGATTTGCTGAACTCTCATGGCTGGTAGATCTCCCATTACAGGTTGACATGGCAAAGGCCTTTGTCTGAAACAACGAAGACAGTGACGTAAACAACTGGTGATGGCATTCTTGTCTGCCAGAATACAAAATTGCTCTCTCAGGATGCCTCTAAGAGTCTGCACGCCTGGATGATGGTTCTTCTCATGGTAATGGCTGATGATAAGGTCAGTCAGGGGGTTCGACTTAGGAAGCAACAGAGGATGTTTTTGATCAAATGGAACTGAGGAATGCGATAAACGACCGCCCACCCTAATCAGGCCGTCCTCGTCAAGGAAGGGTACTA
>PNEQ01057471.1:0-11139 GCA_003012365.1 Medauroidea extradentata
CTCAACTGCCTCAATTAGACTTTCCAGCCTAGCCTCTACGCTGGACTTTCCTACCTCACTCCTAATTTTGTCCTCTTCCTTCCCAACCAAACTTCTCAGCTCCTTTGGTGCTTCTACCGTCCCTTCAACTGACATGCCCTCAACGACTCTCTCCCACAGCATTTCCTGTATCCAATCCCCTATCTCACTGCTAACATCATCTACAGATTGCCTACTCTCCTTAACCATATTTGTCGAAATAGTTTGTTCACGCAAATCATGCTTATGTACATATAAGGTTAAAGAGTCTGAAATTTTTTTTCTTGTGTGTGCACAGCATTGTCGTATACGTTAACATAGGATTAGTTTTACTTATGTTACGTTTTTAGAACAATGCTTGTGTTGGTATCTGTACAAGTAAAATACTCAACTCGTGCCTTAAAATATTATGTTGGATTGGATACAGCTTCGGATGACAAATGCAAAAAACTTTTCTCACGAATGACAAAAACTAAGTTCATCCCTCCCCTCAAATAAAATAAACATAACCCAACAGACCTACCTATAGCTTATATAATTATATTTATTTATATACACTCATATATTCGTCTCATAGAATTTGTACTGAAACATTTTCCTTGCAGACAGTTGTGGGTAGGATGATACATTGTAGCCATACATACTACTTTACTGTGCTATTTCCACACATGTAGGGTCAGTTAGGGTGATAAAGCACACGCTTCAATTTTTTATCACTGAATTAAGCTAACAGGAATCTTGAATTTAAGCAACACTGCTTTGTCATAAGTGTATTTTGCAAAGCTACATTTTAAGCCTGTGCTATATTGATCGTTAAGTAGCAGTATAGAAATAACTGTAACTGCACTGTAAGAAATTACAGGTTACTATCCCTCTTACGGCGGCTAGGCAGCGGTACGGTGTGTTGTAGCATGCATCACTTAAAAGTGCATGTTCAAATTTTACGGTTATTTCTAACTGCGATTCTAGCACTGCCTTTGGAATACATATACGTTTGTTTTTCATGGCGAAGCATTTGTTGTTCTTTTAGGTACGAGTTTTGCTAGGCTCTTGTGTCTTTTGGTGAATCAGACATAAATTAGATAAATAGATTGTGATTATGGCTCAGAAAAATAAAACTAAGAAGTAGCCATTTTAACTCATCCTCTGATTGTGTCTCATCATTGTACATCCTGACCAATTATCCCATACTTCTTTCCGTCAATGAGTTTCACCCCAGTTCCTTCAACATGACTGATTGCTTAAAGTTCCCTGTGTCCTCACCTGCCTGCCCTTGCTTTTCATCTTTCTCCCACTTTGTTGCTTGTGTTTGTACCTTCTCCAGCTATCGCATGTCCAATTCCGTGTACAAGTATCACTCTGCAATTGTATAAACAAATATTGGCGGTAATATTGTATAAAAAATATGTTTTTATTCCCCCACTACACAATTAACTCCCTTCAATACCCTCCCCAGCATTCACTAGAGTACTTCTTTTAGACACCGCTCTATCTGCCCTATTCACCCTACGTCAGTCTATAACATTATGCCTTTCCCTTCACTTCAATGCTAACTCCCTTCAACATCCTCCCCAGCAGTCCTTAAGCCCTTCTTCACCATTCTGTCTACTTGCTTTGCCCCCCTTATATGAGCCTGCATCACAGCCCATAAATATATATATATTCTGTGGTTTCCTCTATTTCCTACTCATCACATCTGAATACATCTCTACTCACCACTGTTTTCCTATCTGTCATTCTGCAACTTGTTCCTTCAACCCATCTACCTTAAACATGTTATTGGAAGTCAGATGTATTAAAAAATTTACAGGAGGCTATGGTTTGGATTTGTATTTTCACATTGATAGGTATAATGTTAGTAGTGTATCTTCACCGCACATGATAAGTTGTTGTCTGACAGTACATTACACATTTAAGGGCACAGTCTACCACAATTTTCATCACAATTTTTTTTATTTTTTATTTGTACCAGATATTTTTTTCTTATTTTAGACACAAAATGTGACTAAATTTGGCTCTTATTATATTTTTTATCTCTCATAGTTTTCGCGTAATGGCTTGTTAAATTCATATTTTGCATGTTTCCGTTTTAACGACTACACTAAAACCAACTGATATACCAAACTCAAAAAAATCAGAGTGGATAAATACACTGCAGGTTACAATGTCACGCTCATAAAAATAAAGAATAAAAATTCTTTGAATTAAAAAAAAAATGCTGAAACTGAAAATAAAAATTTAGTAATTTTTTTTAAATACAAATAATTTTTATTTTTTAATTTTATCAGCATGTAATTGTAGCCTGTAATGTCTTTATCCACTGTGATTTTTTTGAGTTTGGTATATCAGTTGGTTTTAGTGTAGTCGTTAAAACGGAAACATGCAAAATATGACTTAAACAAGCCATTACGCGAAAACTATGAGAGATAAAAAATTTGGCCACATTTTGTGTCTAAAATGAGAAAAAAAATATCTGGTAGGCCTACAAATAAAAAATAAAATGATGATGAAAATTGCGGTAGACTGCACCCTTAAGTAAATGTCGCTAAAGAAAGTATTATATGGGAAAAGGTAGGCCTACAGGATTGGTAGTTTATTTTTACTAGTAGCCAACTATTTTTTTCTAATTTTTTTATATTGACCTCAAGATTTCTGAAATTGTTTGATTTAACACAATATGAAGATATATATGTCATGAAAATGGTAGGTATAAGCTTTGATAAACTGTACACAGTAATAGATTTCTTCAGTGTTGATATAAATTTGGTTTTCAAGTGGAAATATGCCTTCAACTCTGGCCAATGTGCTCAATGATATAAAGCCCCAAAAATAAGTTGTGTACCGTAGATGCATGTAAGATAAAACATACACAGTCAAAGTATGAACACTGTCCCATTCTTTCAGAATCTGTGTAAATGTATAATGTCAAACTATGTACTTATTCACCAAATAATACAACTAGTGCTTAACAATAACCTAAGCTTGCTTTCAGGGCTTGTACGTTTGTAGGTTCGCGGAGCTGTGTGGGAATGTAAATGCTTTTGTAATGAAACTATCACATGAACATTACAGAGGTAGGCCTAATCAGAACCACCACAAAAATGTATACTGTAGTACTGTCAAACCATACAGACAGTAGCAGGTAATTCTTAATGTTTTTTCTATTATTATTTCTGTATGAAATATACAGTATATTAAGAGCTAAGACAGTTTCATTAATTCTTTTCAGCAAAAGCAGTTTGAATTCCAACTTAAACACATAAATACTTAGAAAACCCAAGAAAAACTCATAAAAATGTATAGTGATACTCCAAATTGTTTGTACATTCTATAATCACATATTAATCAATAGGCCTACATTCTTACTTACATATAGGCCTATGTTAAGATTGAAATACAATAGTTTTCCACATAAAACGTTTTAAGTGTACTATACAATTTTTTCTCAAATGAATGTATCAATGAAAGATTTCTCAAGAACAACACAGTATTCGTGATTGTAGTTCTGCAAAATACTGTCGAATATAAGCCCTGATATTTTTACTGTAGCAACCTTTACATCCAAGCAAAACCTACGCAGAAAAATAAACGAGAGTACAACATACAGGTCCCACAAGCAGGTTAGGATATGATACACTAGTCAAATTATTTGACTTGGCAATGTAGGCTTACGACATTATACACTCATACATGTACTGAAACAATTTAACAGTTTTCATACCTCAACTGCATGCGATTTATCCTTTATATTTGCATCGACAGGTCATCAAACACAACGTTTTTAGGGCTGTGTACAATGAATCGTACACGGCTCGACGCGAGGCGTTTTCACCCTTTTAAATCAGTTTTCTTTCGTTGCCGAAGAATTCCACTAAAGTACACAGTTTTACAATGCTTCCACCTGCCATTTTCATAAACTGTAAGTCCGTATAACGTATAAATCTAACGACTTCAATAACGCTATAGACCGCCATTACTCGCTACTTCACTTGAACGAAACTGTGACGTACGTATTTAACCTCCAGCCAACTACATAACCACTGCTTCATCTGCCTGTTAAGATAGCCACAGGTTAAAGTGTCAGTCACACGTTAGCCAGAGGTGGTAAAACCAAATTTTCGATTTAACCTCCAGCTAAGACTGACGTGAAGTTTAGCCGAAGGTGGTAAAACCGGCCCTAAGTAGGCCACGGGGTCTATTCACTAACTTTTAAGGTAACCGTAACTTGAGAGTTACGGCCAGTCACCTTAACATTTGCCGTAAATTTTCCCGGAGCGATTCAGTAAGCATTTTGCTTACCTTAACTTGAAAGTGAGCGACCATAAGTTAAAGGGGTTCTAGGGTGGTGTTAACTTAAGCCCGTGTGCCACGATGGAAGTTTCTTCCATGGAAGAAGCTGTGACAGGTGCAGTGGAAGGTTCTGTGGAAGGTATAGCAGAACGCTGGCCGTTTCCGTAGAGGATTTCATTTTTGGCCCGGTGCTATTTTCTGTGGAAGGAGTGCTACAAGTTGGAAATTTTAGCCAATCAGAGGGTTGTGGTTGTCATTTGCAGGATGTGAAATGTGCCTCCAGTGTCCATTTTCGTTTCTGTCAATTCGAAATTTCTCAAAGTATTCGGCCGAAGCTGCAACTGCATTATGCAACGAGATATATAGTAAACATAGAGGGGCGGAAGCAGCTATTTCCAAGGCTCTCAAGTGAAGCCTATTTGAAATTGGTTGGCCATTTTATCGATAGTCAAAACATTGTCAGCTGATGCATGTTGTAATGTAGATTATATGAGAATCGTGAGAAATATTTTGGGATATTGATCGTTGTGGTATTTGTTTGTCGAGTCCTTACAACTACACCTGATTAATGTATCACTAGAGAACATTCGTACCCTCACCAACATGAAATATGTATAAAATTGCTGCAGTCCACAACATATTGATGCCTATCTCAGTGTTTGGCTGCACACACTACAGCAATAAAATAAAAGCATACTACAACTACTATAGGCTTTATTTCTGCAGTTTAGATAAATTGTACTGTTACGCTATGGGTAGCTGCAATGAGACAGGATAAAAGGTAGGTACCGAACTTTTTGATTTACAATCAACACAAATCAAAATTTACGAAACATAAAATTTAATGAATCGTGAAGAAATTCATTACTGGGAGAAGGAAAATACATACTGCTTGATAGTATGGTATAGTATAGACTGGAATATGTTGCCAAAGAGAAGGATTAATATATGGAACTTGAGGTGCGGGAACGGAAAAAGGTGCAATGAGGGTAACGGGATTGGTAAATAGTAGGTGAAGAAGGCAGCGGTATGATGGGGAGGATGAAGGGATATATAGGCCATCTGTAATGTTGAAGGAAATGTGATGGAGTACACAAAAAGACAGAAGAAGAAATGAAAGTCTGGTCAGGATGTTCATACTTGTGACTAGAGAGGGACGTTGGGGAGGGTTAAATTGCCACCTAGCTAAGGGAGGGTATGGGGGAGAGTAAACACCAGTGAGAAGGTTCAAGTGGAGTGGAAGATAAAAAAATTGGTTAGCAACAGTCTATGCTTGTGAGGTCGGTGAGAGGAATATTTTACAGAATTATATGGTACCGTAACTGTTTTGGAAGGTTCAGGAGGGGTTTGGGAATGGTAGCCTAGAGAGGAAGGTAAATGATCTCGCTACATGGCGACATACTAATTGCGAATATATATTTATTTGTATAAGGTCGAGGCTCTTAAATAGTGTTAGGGTAGGGTGGCATAGTTGTTTACTGTTGATATAGTTGACATGTTATATGCATGGTTCTTGTAGTAATAAGAATGTAGTATTAATTTTTATTAATTTGTATATATAAATGCAGGCTTATTTGCATATGTTCAGATGTTTTATAATTTACATTTACCAGTAGTCCTATAAACATAACCTTAACTTACAAAGTCTTACACAGTGTACTATACACAAAACTGAGGTAACAATAATTACACAGAACTGAAATGCGTAATATGTATATTTTATGTACGCATATGTTTACTTTAACGTTTTTAAAATTTATATGTTTGGATTGTCAGCCAGTTACTCGCTACCTGCACATTTTCGTCAATTGTTTTCATCCTGTATTTACGATTTATTCTCGTTCCTAAATTATTAGACGATAGAGAGAGGTATTTATATGCTTTACATGCCACAGACATACACAATGCATCGTAAGCTTTGTTTTTCTGTTAATATCGGCACATAAACGTAATTATCCCTAACCAACACACTTCCACGCCCCTTTGTTTTGACGATGGATAACATGGCCGACACTAGTTCAATTGGGCTTCAGCCAGCGCTGCCGCCCCTCTATGTTTACTATATATCTCGTTGGCATTATGCGATAATTATGAAAAACATCTATTATGTCGTTAATGAAGTGTGTCCAGGAACTACATGTGCAGAAGTGAAAACGAAACTTGTTTCGATGAGGACGCATTTTGTTTGCGAGAACAATCTTTTTAACGACTCATGGAAAATTCATTTCTGTTGCTCGATGTAAATTCATTTATTTATTATGACGTGTAACATATTAGCAAAAAACTACAAGAAGCAAACAATATTTTCAGGCATCATGCACGCAATTAAAAGATCGATTAAATACATACCGCATCTGTGCGAGACACTGGTAGTTTTAATTTATAAACACACTTTCGAAATGTTAATCAGTACATTCATGTAGGTGATGTTCGTGAGGATTGCATATGATTTCACATTATCTCCTTAACCGTTCGCTGCATATTTTGATGGTTTCGGAGGTTTGCAAGGTCTATAGTACTCTAATGTAGTGGATCGGTCTGTTTTTAATGTTGTACAACTCTGCCTAATCGTTAACCTACTTTTCCTGTGAAGAAATAATCCTAATATCACAAGTCGTCTTTTGTATACCTTAAATTAAAATGTTACTACCAACTCAATGCATAATAAGTACAGGTGACAGCATAAAGCAATAACATACATGCATAATTTAGCCACATATGGAATGGGGAAGAGAAATTAGACAAGATATCTAATATCAATTACAATTTGGTGACTACCTGGTGGCAAGTTTATCTGCCCCTGTCACTTCCCAGGTCCTTAAAATTTCTATCAAATAAATAAATGCAAATGAGCTGTGGTGAGATCACCCCTGCCTGCCCCTCAAAAATACTACCTATTTCTAAACTTTCCAGCCCCTTTTAGTCATCAATTCACAATACAAAACCTTCCACTCCCAAAAAAATATCTTTGTACAAAAATGTACACAAAAAAGAACTGATGGATGTAATTAACTACCATATACTGTACTCTATAAGCCTACTCTATATTCTCCTCTGCACCCTTTCAATCTTCTCACTGTTGCTTCCCTTCTCCCATTAGCTAACAATTAACCCTGTCTATCCCTCTCCATTCATAATAATAATAAATTTTACACTCTCAATCAGGCTAATGCCCTGTAGCGAGCAGACTCTTCACCCATCCCCACAGCTCCAATCCTCCAGTCCCCTCCTAAACCTTCCAACCCTCTTCACAGTCACCAACTCTTTTCTCTTAAAAAGTTCCCTTAGTTTTCAGGCCAAACTGCCCCATCCCCCCTCCCCGTTCCTCACTCTAGGCCTAAAAGTTCCTTTCCTCCTCACCAGGCTGACCCTGCCTCTTTCATTTACTCATCACCCACCTCACTGCCCTTCTTTAGCCCCTGTAATTTCCCCATACAGATCCCACTCCGCGCCAACATATTCCAATACTGGACAAACCATCGTGCAATATGTCTTTCCCATCACCTCATTGCTAACTCCACTTAACACCCTCCCAAGCAGTCCTAAAGTCCTTCTTAACCACTATGTCCACCTTAGATCAGCCTGTACCACAACCTCAGTGGCTACCTCTACCCATCCCATCTGTACACCTCTCTACTCACCACTCTCTTCCTAGCAAACCTCACCAACTTGGTTTTACTTACACACATTAACCTTCATTCTGTTCTCCTCCAAGACCACAACCTATTAATATCCTCTTGCAAGTTGTTTCCACTGCTCACCTCTGTAAACAGTCTTATTTTACCTACAATCCTGGTAGACAGCAGAGAGTCCCCTGAGAAAGTTCTCAAGCCAGTTAACCAACTGCTTGTCATCCAGCAATAATAACACTTTCCTCAACAGGATTCCATGAGGAACTTTGTCAAAGGCCTCTTCGAAGTCTATTAAACAGGCATACACCTGCTTCTCCTCATCAACTGCCTGAACCAGATCCTCTAACAAACCTACCAACTGTTTATATCATCAACTGTTTTTTAATTCTTAGTATGTCAGTCAATGCGCTCCATTTCAATTCCTTCATCATTACAGATAGTGTATAGTTACCTTATTCCTCTCTACCCAGCCCCATCGTACTCTACTTACCATTCAATATTTTACCGAGCTTCTTTGCACCTACACTTTCACGTACAGATCACACTCTGCTGCCACATGTTCCAGCATTGGCTGTACTAACATGCAGTACCATAAAACTGGGTGAATAGGAACAACATTAAAAACAAGTTCCTAGCTAACACTTTTTTCTCGAATAAAATTTTGCTACAATTTAAGTTCTCTTCATAAATGTTTTTAACTTGCCTATCTAAAAAAATTAATTTATAAAACACAGTTAATATTTAACATTTTGCTCTGAAGTGGTTTCTACTCACCCTTTTTACAGCAAAGTTGTTTCTATTCACCCTTTTTACAGTACAATTTTTTCTATACCTCACAGTTCAGCGCCTACTTTGCAGCACAACCGTATCTGCACACACTTGTGTGTTCACTGTTACTAACTCAACCCGTCAAATCCAATAGTTCAACTACTTCCAAAGAATAGACTGTTTACCCAACTCAGTTTTCCTCTGCACACTCTAATTCTCTACAAAACTGCAAAAATATAAGTTCTTGTGTAACTCTTCAACTAAGTGGATGGAAGGTACAAAGTTGAAACTCTGAAATCTACAACAAATTGTAGGTCAATAAAAAAATTAGCCAAACATTGACCTCAAGTTTCCAATTTTACCCTTACAGCTGTATTGAACTTACCTATTATTTTGTTACTGTCACAAAAAGAAAAAATTACCATACCTACTTTCACCAAAAAGACAGCTGTACTCACAAGGTGTGAACAGTAAAACTAGGTACTGTATGTGGTCCAGTGAGCGTCAACATGGATCATTGAATGAATAAATTAAATTAAAGATTTCAACAGTTTTTTAGGCATTAACTTACATGTTAGGATTATTGAAGTGAATGGTTTGAAAATGAGTTACATTTATTTTTATTAACATGTGCATATGACCCATAAACAGTTTACATTGTAATTCAAACTGAAGGATAACAGAACCTATTTCACATAGTAGCACAAGCATCAAATGTGCACCACATACCTCATAAATCTTGGCCTGACAGTTGACTGTTGCACTACACACTTGGCAACAATGATTTTTGATATTATTACTTTTATTGGAATACTGCAATTATTTACTTTTGCGCACCTATACAAAGTGTGTGCCAGTTACACATTTCCTAAGGATACAGTAAGCACCTAAATTTCAGACACACAAATATGAAATAAAATTGTTACGGTATTGCGTTCTTGACTATGCACATATCATACCTGTGATTAGGCAGCTATCAGTAGCCTAACGATCACATTAGAAACTTTTCTGAAACCCAGTTTTTTTACTATTGCTTTTGTCTTAAAAAATAACACATTAATTTCACAATTGAGAGCGATAAATATTACAGCATTTATTGAAAAACAATTGTAAAAGTACAGTTCAGGCATACATATTAAAATCAGTCGCCCATATCAGAATATAAACTTGCTGAAAATATTTGTGACAATGTGAATGAGTAGTTGTTAATATTTTATGTTTATTTTACAACACTGTGACTTATGTTCAAATACAGCTAGAAAACCAGCAACACAATATACTATTAGATATGACAAATTTATTTATTCAGTAAAAACTACTACTAGGTAATGAAGTTAAAATAAAGTAATTTAACCTATATATACTTTTACAACAAGTCACTCATGAGTTTTAATTCCTGTAACAAGTTGGGAAAATCCACCCTTACAAATGAAGACTCATTCCATTAACACAATACTTGACTTGTATCTTGATGCAAATTAAAAAATACATTCGAGCATAAAGTTAGCTAAACTAAGTACTGAGGCCTAATTATGTACTGGTACTGCACTTCGATGATAACCTATAATGCAGTGGTACAAATACAGCCATCTTCACAATATTCCACTCACTCAAATAATCTTGTACAACTTCACAGAATCAGTCTGAGCACTTTGCACACAACCTTGTTGTTGTGTTTTAGGGTGTTATGTTTTAGTGTTATCATGTGTTAGGGTTGTAATATGCAAGTTGGTACTCCTGCTTGTGGTGTTTCAGATGAGTACTCAGTGTATATAGTTGTTGTGAATAGTCAGTGGTGAAACGGTCGACGGACAGCAATGTTGTAACTGTTGTGTGTTATGATTATGTTATGTCAGAGTATGAAGTTAATAAAGTAACACTGGCGACGAGGATGGGATAGCTGAAGATAGTAGGTACACATCAAGCATCATGGCTGCTTTGGGGAATATTGAAGAATTCGATGTTGCGAACCCGCACACTTGGGATGCCTATGCGGAACGTTTGGAGTTTTATTTTCAAGCTAACGAAGTTACAAGTAACGAGAAGAAACGTGCTGTTCTTTTAAGTGTGTGTGGGCCAAAAACGTACGGGGTTGTGAGGTCGTTAATTTCGCCAGATACTCCCGCCACTAAAACATATGTAGAGATTGTGGCACTATTAAAAAACCATTTCGCGCCAAAACCTTCAGAAATATACCAAAGGTTTAAATTTCACCGTCGCAATCAACAGGACCAGGAAAGTGTCGCCGAGTATATTGCTGAACTGCGACGACTTGCCGAACATTGTAATTTTGGAAATAACCTGGACCTCACGCTACGGGACCGTTTTGTGTGTGGCATGAAGGATGAAATGGTGCAGCGCAGACTGTTATCTGAAACGGTTTTGACCTTCGCCCAGGCCCAGGAAAAGGCACTTGCGGCTGAGGCTGCAT
>PNEQ01057472.1:0-11139 GCA_003012365.1 Medauroidea extradentata
CATACTTCAATAATTGCCTAACCATTGTCCTATAAAGCCTTCTCCACTTCCCCACCGACTTCCTTAAGATTTTATCCAGCGTAACTAAGGCCCTTTTTCCCTTTAATACTGCTCTCTGCTTTCATATTCTATCCCTGAATCACAACCCCCAAGTACTTGTATTCCGAAGCTTTCCCTATCTCCTGCCATTTGTTCATGCTTTAATATCAAGCTCTTTTCCTTGTGGACCTACTATGCCTTCCAAATATTTATTTTCATTTATTCCTCTCTGTCCACCCACTCGCTCAATATCCTCCTGTAACTGATTCTGCCCTCCCTATACACTATCATATGCAAACAGCCTTAATTTAGCAGTCACCATTGCCACCAGAACACTCACTGTAATGGAAAAAAAAATGGGCCCAGCACGATAACGTATGGGACTCTTAACGTAACCTCCCCTTCCTCCGATAAGGATTTCCCCGCTTTCACACTCTCGTGTTCGTTCCTTCAGAGGGTGTGATACATAATTCAATGCTAAAATCATTAATCTATAACTAGGTTTCGTAAAGTCAATTTGAAAAAATAAGACAACAGCAATCCTAGACAATAGTTTTAGCCAACGTTTTCAACAACATTGTTTCCAGTGTTACGAACTTCTGAGGCACAATCTCTGACGCCAGAACCTAGTGCATTTAACTGCGGCACAAGAGGTCACGCGTAATGAGTTAGTAATTCTGGATAAATATTTACTCATAAAGTTGGCAGATACCATTATCTGGGATTGTTATTGAGTATTTTATCCATATTGGCTTCGAAAAAAGTGTAGAAATCAATTGATGTTTTCAGCGTTTATTTATCTATCTCACACTCTTCAGGAAATACATTGAGCCAACCAGCCCTTTGCTGTCGAGTTGAGCGTTCAGTTTCCATATCAGTATTCCAAGAGGTAACATATCAAAGGTCTTTTCAAAATACATAAAGCAGTAAACCCCTTGCTTCCCTTCATCGACCACCTGCACTACAGTAGCCCTGCCAGCTGAATCTCTCTTAAAACTGTGCTAGTACTCTTGTAGGTGCACATTACAGTGATCAACACAGAGGCTATTTTGTATTTCAGTTTTTAAGTATAACTAAGTTTACAGCTCTATTGCTATTTTGTGTGAAATAAATATTAACCCACTTTGTACTCTCCGTGTGGCAAAAAAAAATCTAAAATTTATTACAAATTATTTTTTTTACAAGTCAAATGTTATCTGGCAACTCACAACACAGTTAAGTAGAGATGATAGCATAAACAATAATCTATGTGCATGATTTGGCAAAACATGAAAGGGGAAAATGAAGAATTTGAACTAGACAACTAATAAAAATAACTTGACACTTGCAATTGCATAAACGCCTTGTGGTAATCTCATCCTACTCAATCACTTACTTCTCAGCCCCTTCCTAAAATTTCTAACCTGCTTCACTATAAACAAATCCACAGTTAAATTCCACTCCTTCACTTATATCCAATGCATAGACTGCCAACACCGTTCCACTTTTCTTCAAACACAAATTTCCATGACAAAGCTGAAAAAAAAAAAAAAGGAAAATTATTCTGTAACGTTTCAGCATTGTGTATAGAAGGTACTGAGTTTAAACATTGAAATCTATAGGCCTAAACAAATAAACCATCATTCAAAAAACCAACCAACATAACATTCAATTTGCAATTAGGCTGACGCCAGGTAGCAGATGTCTTCCCTAGCTTCGTCTCAAGGGTCCCAACTTATGTAATGCCATCTCTCACCAGCATGGACAGTCTACCTCTCTCCATCCTCCAAACCCTCTGGACCATCTGAATTGTTTTTTATACCTCTGCTATCATTCCTTTAGTCAACCTCACCTTCAACTTACCCCACCTTTCTCCATCCTCATTTAATACCCTAAACAGTCTCTCAGCCCTTGTCCTATCCTTCAGAGATGACCTAAAATTAACACCATCCTCTCTGACCTGCTCCTGCCATCTCTGCCTGCCCTTCACTGCACCCTTTCTAGTTCTGTCACCTCCACTTTCACGCGTAGGTCCCGTAATGATGCAGCACATTCTAGCTTTATATCAACCATAGTGCCATACGTCTTCTCCTTCACCTCAGGGTTGACTCTGTACAGGACCCTTTCCTACATACCCAGAACCATCCTCCTGTTATAAACTACTCTCTGCACTTGTTTCCACCCCAAGATCTCCTTGTAACACTACCCCAAGGTAGTTCTACTCAGAGACAGCCCCTATCTCTTGATCTTCCCAATTTTAACACTTCCTAACTCCTTTTCTTTCTCTTCGTAAATCTTACTACCTTTGTCTTTTTCAAATTAATCTTCATTTTGTTTCTAATGGTCCATCTTATTTGCTCAACTGTTCCTCAAGTTTTTAATTTTTTCACTCTGACCAATATTGTACTTACCTGTTATTTTGAAATTGTCAATAAAGGAATTATTTTACCAAACCAACTTTGAGTTGTCCTAGGGCACACAACATGCCGCTCACCAGATAGCCAGCAGGAAACATTTGTACGCCAAGGTGCTTCAACCAACAGACATAATTTAATTTGACAAGAGTATTACGGTGGACTGCTGAATACATCAGTAGAATTAAAGATTTCTGTACATTAGTTTTTGTTAGGTATGTCTACAATGCCTTTGTACGTTACGGTAGGTTTTTTCAACAGAACAGTTGAAAATCAGTTCCAGTGATGTTAAAAATCATGCACAGCTAGCCCATAAACAGTTCACATTGTAATTGACACTGAAGGTTAACAGAACTTTATTTTGTAACATCACACAAGCATCAAATGTGTTATAAACATCAGCCTGGCAGTTAACTGCTGCACTACACACTTAGCTGAATGTGTGTATCTACATTATTGTTGGTTCTGTATTACTCTCACTGGAACACTACTATTTATTTTTGCTCACTCATGAAATGTGTGTACCAGTTACACATTCTTGCATGTGATTTAGCACTGGTTTTTCATTGAGAAAGTAATAAATTATGGTGTACATGTATTATAGTTAGAGATGGTATTTCGCGCAAGTGTTTTGTGCCAACATACCCTTTAAGATGCTGTAGCTTCTTGCAACATATATGATTCAGTGATATACTTCTGACACAGTGTAGCTGTCCGCAGACCAATAACAGGCATAAAATATTGCAATATCGGGATTTTTATTGGCTCCGTCAAATATGGTAACAGCTCCAAATACAAGCTAAAGCCAGTAATCGTCTGGTAAGCTGAACATGTGTTTAAATCCAGCAAACAGTCAAGTTTTCCCACGATAAGCCATCATCTCTAATTATGGTATCTTTACAGCACTGTGTAGTTTGTGGAATGTAGATACGATGACACAATCCACAAGAACATTACAGATCAAGTTTCACTATTAACACAGATAATATTTTAAGGCATTTATTGAAAACAAACTGTAGAAATTAAATACAACTCATACATAGTACAAACAATATGCACACAAAACTGCTCTTTTTAAAATGTTCAAAATTAAGCCAACATAATAGTCATGAAGTGGATAGGTAGTTCAATTATGTGTTATGTTTATTTATATCACACATGTGTTCAAAATGAACTATGCCCTAGGCCAGTCAAATTAATTTTTTTTAGCATAATCTTCAAAACAAGTTAATTATCAAATAGACGTACATCATATTTCCAAGAAGTAATAGTTTTGTATTTCTGTAACAGTTAGGGAAAGTCTACTCTTCCAAATGTCATGTGTCACTACAAAACAAAGTGATTGCCTGTGTTGCAAACATTATACGTAATGGTATTAATAACTTATTGGTTTTTAAGCCCAACCACAATCTCAACTGTATCATATCACTAAAATCTTGTCTATCACTATAACAATATAGTAATTCATTTGCAGACTTGCTCAATTAATACAATAAGCTACTGGACTAGTTTTTACGTAAAATAAAAAAAAAAATGTATTATAACATGAAGTAAGCTAAAGTAAGAGTGAAATTCAAGAGAAAGAATAATTCTCGCATAACTTGAGGGGTGGTAAGTTTGTACGGGAGGTGTCTAGCGATAGCCAAGAAGGGGGATAAAATATGTGAGGGAGGGTATGGTAGGTAATAATATCCGAGCTGCTGAAAACGTAGGTAGGTATATGCACTCAAAGACACTGCAATTGTGACAGTCACAGTTGCATAGACATACTGACATTGTATGTATGTAAGGTCAGATCATGTGGTGTTACAGAGAAATGTATAATGAAAAGAAGCTTTATGTTACCCTTCTAGTAAAATTGTTTTATGTTATCTACCTCATCTTTGTTATTTTAAGATTGATGAAAAAAAAAAAACTAGGAACTACATTTTACTTCAACCAATGTGTGAATGAATTGTTCACAAATCACAACACAGAAAATTAATGATTAGCATAACTGGAAATATTATGATAGTTATTGCAATGAAAATACACAACAATTTAAGAGAAATGTGGTACAACAATTGGTTCGTTATAACATTTAATCACACTGACTTTGTCAACGAGGCAAGGCCTCCACCGCGTGGATGAGGAAGGTTCAAACAACCCACCCTGGTAGGCGAATACATTACACACATACATTAAACACAATACATTATGGAATTTACATTCAGAGAAATACAAAATTTAGGTAATAGTAATTTTTCCCAGTGATACACCAATTTAAAGAGGATTTATCCCCTCGTAACCTATGTCAGTCACAAACTTAACATGTATTGCCCTAACAGTCGGTAGACACTTATCAGTTAAGTGGAAGTTATTGTCCGCCTCACTACCAGATTGACAGAATTGTCTATATTCGTCTTCATTTGTTGTTTCGTTCTGCATTTGTGTGGGGTAGTAAATGATTTTATTGTACTGTCCTGCAACATAGCACCTTCCCGATTGTCCTGTAAACTGTTGCCATCAAAACACCTGTTGCTGCACTCGCTCGTCTAATCACCCCAGAAAGTGGTATTTTAATACATTCCTCCGATTCATTCACCATGAACTTAAAAACACTAAAAACTTGTTCCCGGCATTGACTGCATAACTTTCCACTTTTTGCACTTGACATTCCGTGTGTTCATTTTTGTCGGCTGTAAAATTACAATAAGTTGTGTTATACTGTTACTCACTATTAGAATGTACACATTCTTCCCGGCTGATGGTTGTACTCTAGACATTACACACTTACAAGAGATAGCAATGCATGTGACTAGAGCATCAGCGTCGGCAGACTGAACTACCACACCCCTTCGCCTCCTCGCTTGCGAAGGCATGGACTTTCCCTGCCTGTTTTCATCCTCTGTGCATAACCTTGGATAAGTTTCTAATTTGACGTGGACTCTAAGTAGGCCTACTTTCGTGCTGAATCACAATAATAATTTATAATGCCATGGCACAAACACTGCCATCTTCCGCATCTTTCACTTAGGCTAATTAAATCTTGTACTGAAATACATAACAGTTAGTACACTAAATTCACAAATTTTGTCTTCTATAAACTCTCACAATTTGACAACTGGTGACACATCATCTTCAGGAAGCTACAGTTTAGATCTAGCTGGTTCTTGTCAGTTGTAGTAGGCCTACAGTCAAGTCTCTGGTTAATATTTTCTTATAACTCAGTGTTGAAGTACATAATACGTGCTAATCCAGATGGTATGCCCTCAGGGTTATGGAAATATTCTGACGGCAGTTTTCCTGAAACAGTTAAGTCATCTTAGTATAACAACACAAGAAATAATTAGTTCAATGAACACATAACTTTAGCTGACAAACACTGTGGCCATAGACAAAACTTAGTTTATTCTCCAAAAACAAGTTTTTTATATCGCACCTAACAACTTTGATACAAATTAGGCAACTGTCTGGTAACAAGCTATATTATCTTCCTTAAACACCCACCAAACCTCTCGTAAACCATCTCACCACTTACTGTTACCAATTCTTCTAAAATCTAATTCTGCTCCCTCACTGACCTAATGTCTACCTAGTTCTTTTGCTTATCATCTGAATATTATTGCTGTTATTCACTCTTCCATTACACTCCACTTCAGTTAATAGGCAACCTAACTTACTCCAGCCTCCCTCTTTTGTACATCCTGACCAGCTCTTCCATACTTCTCCTTTCCTTCAACAAGTTCCATCCCAGTTCTTTCAACATCACTAATGGTCAAATATTCCCTTCCCCTCTCCAGCCGCCACTGCTTTCTCCATTTATCCTTCATGCCCATCTTTATACTTTGTCTAGCTCCTGCATTTCCAATTCCATTTACAGGTCCCACCCTGCTACTGCATACTGTATGTAACATTAGCAGTCACTACCAACACCCTTGCCCTTCTCCCTTCTAGACACTACTCTCTCTACCTGCCTTCTAGTATCCTTGCAATAATATACCTAGGTACTTGTATTTGGAGGCTTCATCTATCTCCTGTCCTTCCCATCTGTGTATGTCAGTACTCCTAACCTTCTTCTTTGTAAACCTGTCTTTGTCAAGTTTATTTCAGTTTGTTCTCTTCAACCCACAATCATACCCTACCAATGTTATCCTGCAACTTGTTCCCTCCACTCATCTCTACATACAGCACAGTCATTGTAAAACAATCTCATTTTTCCATTCACCCCCAAACCAGCTGTGTTTGTCATTAAGCTAGGTCCTACCCCTAAAGGTTGGAGTGTAGGCTATATCACATAAACCCACACCTACTAAAATTCTCTTTGAAACACTAATTTAAGTCAATCAAAAGAAACAGGTTCTTACGAAAGCAACAGTCTATGTATTTTATTTATTTGTTTCTCATTCAATTGAGCCCACTTGTGTGGCTGTAGTCACAGGACTATGGAACATGTAAAAAATTAACATTTAGTTCTTGTATAACATTTTCATACCAATTGTATTTTGTTGACATGACTTGTCCAATATCTTAGTGCAGAAATGTAAGCCTACACAATAAGATCTGATGGATGAATATACCAGGACATTATACTACTATACTTGAACTGATTAAACCTCACAGTATGTAGAAATACAAATGCAAGCCGCTAGGCCTACATTCCTAGAATTTTATTCAGTTTCCACTTCTATGGCAAGTTCTAAAAGTAATCATTGTTACATTTTTCAGACACGCCTATTTTTTATTTAATTAATTATATTCCCACTACGACTTTATTTTGAATGTAGCATTATCATAACTCATGCATTTCTGGATTTATGTAATTATTTCTGTTTAACCTGACTGAAAACTACTCTTTAGAGTTACCATACATTTTACAAAAGTAAAT
Source organism: Medauroidea extradentata (assembly GCA_003012365.1). Lineage (NCBI taxonomy): Eukaryota > Metazoa > Arthropoda > Insecta > Phasmatodea > Phasmatidae > Medauroidea > Medauroidea extradentata. The sequence goes on from PNEQ01057472.1 coordinate 7,300, forward strand.
AATTAAAACAAAAAAATTAACACATTACTTACATTTATAACACTGTTCGGGCAGACGTTCGTATGTAGGCCTACTTCACTTTGCCGAAACACTTAGATTGTGTTGCCACTGTCTTCTGAAGGTATACATCTGCTTTTAAAAATAACGAAACTATTAATTCTCGTCTTTGAAGATATGCAAATTGCAAGAACGAATTTAAGTGAAGTCAGTCAAACTATTGTGACTTCCCACTTGCACTTCACCAATTATTGCCACAATTTTACTAATCAAGTAATTTCCATGTAAATATATGCACGAGTTTGAATGAAGATGTCGCGAGCACGTTATGTAAGGTTATGTGTTAAAAACATCTGGTGAAAGGTAAACAAACATAAGCCTCGGCAAAGATATTCACAGCGCTGCAGCAATTCATTCAGCGGGGTCAGCAGCGCTGCATGTAGCGATCACTTGCAGTGCTGCCGCAGCGCTTTGCCCGCTGAAGGCGCCCTGAGATTACCGATTTTACTGGCGCTTCAGAGCATCAGTGTTGTCAGTAAACCAATATTTTTTGGCGGAAATTCAAAAGTTGAAGTTATCTAAATTATAGGACGAGTCTTTTTTAATATATAAGGGCCAAAGAGGGTATCTATTAATTTATATACGTTTATTTAACGTCTGTTTATAGTTACAGAAGCATTCGTCGTGCAGTTTGCAAAGACTAAATAACGTTTAGAGGTTGAATCGCACCTTGTTTATGCATTTAAAAATAATGGATACAGCTTCCCAAACTTTAAATACACACTATGTATAAGCTGCGTCGTGAAAAAACGAAGAAAACAGTATCAGTCGTAAGTCGTGCTAGATGTATCAATATGCTAAAAATATACCAACTTTATTATTAAAGTAAATACAATTTATACAACGAACAAAATAAACATGAAAGTTTACCACAAGAATGAAATCACAGACATGCCAGAGATGAGGTTGCTAGGCAATGTACATTGCAGTATGTTTACTGATTTAATGTTCCGATATTATCTATTTACTGACAGTGAAAATATTTTGCTGATTACTGATGCTGTTCCCTTATTGTTCACGGACACTGGCGAACTGTTAGTGATATCAGTGAAATCAGTGAATAACGGAAGGCGGCCTAAGTCACCATGTACTTCTATTCTGAAGCTTCCGATATCTCCTGCCTTTCCATCTGTATATGTCTGTACTCTTAACCTTCTTCCTCGTAAATCTAACATTTAACATGTAATATTGTGACCTCACACATTAATTTTTTAGTAATGTGAAATTTGGTATGCTATGTTTATTACTCACATTACCATGTTTATAGACTTGCACTGTATCAAAAAGGTGCATATTACACTGCCATCAAGATTTTTAATTCACTTCCTTCTGATCTTAAAAATTTGAGCAAAGATTCAAGAAAGAGCTTTGCTTCTAAACTAGGGTCTATCTTATTACTACCGGTAATGTGTTTTATTCTATAGAGGAATACTTAATACTGCTTGGACTCATACAACATTGAAATAGCCCTCTTTGTTGTCTGTTATGCTCTTTTTACATCTTTTTATACGAAATGTTAAAGCTAGAAACTCATCACTGTCTAAACTAATGCAGGAATTCGTTGTCATCAGGAACTGTCGCAATCTCCCTTTTTGTATTTAAGGCGTGTTCGAAATGGCTTATTTTGGGATTTAGGGTTTAGGAATTTAGGGTGTTTGGTTTCGAACGTCAAATATTTGCGCTGCATGTGGCAGAATCGGAAACTAGATGTTTGATGTAGTTTCGATGTTGTTTTGTTACCTCTCTCGTATCCAGGTTTACGAAAAGTCACTTCTTTGTACGGGTAGTGTAAAATTTTAACTCGTTACGTTTACAAACTGATACGTCTGAGGGACGAATGTTTGGTTTAAAAGGTGAACCTAGCTATTTACTCGCATTTATTTGCAACAAACTAACTAATTTGCTACGATATAGCAAATTTTGGTGACTAACAGATTAGTTTTTGTAAAAAAAATCCGTTGTAAATAAATTAGACCTTTACCGCACACAGACATAAAATAACGACTTTTTCACTTATTCTATTCTTTCAACAAAAATATAATTTAAAAAAAAACTTTACTAGCAATTTTTTTACTAGGTATATTACAAGGTAGGAAAGTTATTTTTAATATAAACTTGTATTATAATTGTTTATACGCAAAAATACAATCGCGATGTTTTGTTCTTTAGTTCAGGGTTGCCAACAACTCGGTTTCAAATTTCCGTACTCAGATGAAAAAATTTCCGTACCAACACAAAAAATTTCCGTACAGTTTTAAAAGTATGTAAGATTAATTTTAAAATCTACTTTTTAAGTCCCGTATTATATGTCAGTGTTTATTCCCTTTGAAAGTTATTAAAATATAAATTAATTTGTGATGAAATACAAATGTACTTCTTTTAAAATCATCGTTCTTACTACAGGTTTACTCGCAAAGGTACGACTCCCTTTAAATCAAAATGCAAAATATTTTAACACAAAACCGAACAAAGTAAATGAAGACAATATTTTCTATGCACAGTGTCTGGATATTAAATTTTGTACGAGTTAGTGTAGATCTAGTGAATGGTTACGGTATTTAGCTACGTTCGACGGCCACCTCAACGATTGTATGAACGTATAAACAGATACGAATTTTTATCTTGATCACGTGGTTTCGATGGCCAACAAATTGTTTAAATAATCAAAGAACTGTTCTCTTCGTTTTACCACGAACACACACACGCACCATAATTTCGCATTAGAAAAGGAAACTTTAGAAAAATTTAAGAAATGGTCATGCATTGCAACATTCGACAGTGTACGAAAATCATACACTGAGAAATTTGCATCATTAAAATTTCCGTACATATAGCAAAAATTCCCTACTATTAGCGTACGGAATGTACAGTTAAAAAATTTCCGTACATACCAAATTAAATCGTTAAAATTCCGTACATGTAAGGAAATTTCCGTACGGTTGGCAACCCTGCTTTAGTTATTTAATGCTTGTCATAGATAGTTATTATTAGTTTCAGTTGAAATATGGGACCAATACTTGAATCAACAACAGCAGACGACTTTACGGACCTATTTGGGGATTTAGTGTGCTACTTTACCTCAGTAAATTTCAACCCTAAATCCCCAAATTTTTAGGCCCTAAAATTGGTCACGTGGTCGATTAAGGTACCTAAATCAAATACAATAGAAAGAGAATACTGGACAGCTCGCCGAACCCGGCGCGACAAGCGATGGTGCTGCGCTCTCGCGGAGTGGCGTGCTGAGAGCCGGCTACCAGGTTGCGTCAAGTACAATATTGTATTTGGATGCGTTTTCTAAAGCCCGTGTGCATATGTTTGAACAGTTATTTTTGCTTCGATTTGGACATGAATAGGATTTAAACGTTGGAATATACGACAAAGATTTTCAAGTTCATTATGTCGGGCGGAATATGTGCAGTTTACAACTGTTACAACTACTCGGTGAAAAACACATCTAAGTCTTATTTCAGATTTCCAAAAGACCATAACAGGTAAGGAAAATTTTTTTTTTACATAATACGTTTTTGTAGTTTAGTTACTAATTAATATTGAAATTTCAAAACACGATCTTTTTTGTTTTACAACTGCCAACAATGGGTCCATAAATGTAAACGTGACGACCTAGACAAGCTGTTCAAAAAATTTGGCGCCACATACATGAACCAGAAGAACTACAGAGTGTGCTCAGACCATTTTCAGTCCGATGCGTTCAGGAATCCTAAATTGCTCTGCCAAGGGTAAGAAACAAATATATGCATATATATAATTAAAGCAATATACATA
>PNEQ01057494.1:0-12169 GCA_003012365.1 Medauroidea extradentata
TCATCATGTTTCGTATATGCTTTTAGTCACGTAGGCCACCCTCGAAGGGTTAAGACGCAGTTGGGACAGGTATCTATGACGTAGTTTAGGCGGTTTTCCCACTATGAGCCACCCGGGCTTTGAGTCATCGGCCAGCCCTCAAGGTGTTACGAAACAGCCGCCGACCACTGGCCTCCAGGAACATGGCACGCAACAATATATATATATATATATATATATATATATATATATATATATATATATATGTTCACTCCTTGCCTGGTCGCCTCTACGCACAGACGTTCATCTGGTGCCCGTCAACTCCTTGAGTTTTAATTGAAATTTCAAATGTGTTATTCCGTAGCTCAATACGTTTACGTTTGCTCTAAATTACTTCTTTGGTATTGTCATGATAGTATTTATTTGGAATAAGTAGCGAAAATGGTAAAAATCGTTATTTTGACATGCGCTTGTATGAAAACTATGGAAACGTAAAATAATTTTTGTGAGAAATCACTATCCATGTAACGTGTACGAGTTGGAAAAGGTCTCGTACAATTATCAAAATACGAATTATTTTTTGGTACGGAGCAGTCTTAAGGACTCTGCCTTCCGTGCGCTTCAAATACGTTCCATTGTGTTCGTAAATATATTAGGTTTTTACGAAGGTATTCTTCATGTTTCCATTGAACAAAAGTACAAACTAGAAAAAAAAAACACTTCGAATAAGGTCCATGTGTCACTGTTAACAGACCACGCACATTAAAACACTATTTCGAATCCCTACACCAAAGCTAGAATCGGCATTTTCAGAAAGCCGTACTTCAAAATCTACTAACCGTATGTATGCGAAACTCAGATGGAGACGTACACTGAACTTCTTTACAGACTTCCCACAGTTAAAGTTATATTCACGGCTCTTAGAATTCCATAGTAAAAACGAGGAAGCGAGAATATTGCACAGTAGTTCAGCGCTTGGCTCGTTGTGGCAATGTTGAAGTTTATGTGCGCCCTTAAGGCCCTACCACACCGTCAAATGTTTCCTGTCGATAGCTTTAAATAATGTTGGTCAAATAATGTTGGATGGTAGTGACGTCACAAAACGGTCATAATCGCGGCCATATTTGTTGGAAGAAGTTTGAATACTTGTTTACATCCAGTACTTGTGAATTGGATGGGTTAAATTTTTTTTTTTGGTTGATGGATATCTCAGCCAATCACAATCACTCCCTTTGTATACATAAACATCATAACCTTAATTCGTGAACCACGTTGAGTTGGATCAAACATGTTAGTGTAGTTTTGATAAAAGACATGCAATACAATGTAGACCAATAATTTTAATTAATCGACGAGTTGTTAGCGCAGTTTACTTAAAAAATGTCACGCTAATATTTGAAATGTGAGCCTATTGAGTCCGAGCATTTCTATTTAAAATAAATTAATCTACAAATATTAAATATAAGAGATGACTGTTCGAAAAATTACAGAAAATTACGCTTATGGTCTTTCTTGAAGTTTCCCTGCTAATAAATTTATTTTGCATTATTTACATACTGAATGCTCTTAAATTGAAATAATTTATACAAAACTTATATATTCATTCTATAGCGTAACCAAATTAATAGGTTACGAGCTCCAACAAAATTTGACAGTGTGACATGTAATCAAACAAATAGGTTACGAGCTCCAAAAAATGTTGGCAGTGTGACATGTCTTCAAAAATATTTGATAGTAACCGGCCAACTTTATTTGATGTAAAAATTTGATGTGTATATTTCGTCAAATATTCGTCTTCCAATCTTATTGTAAAATGCAATTTGGAGACAAACATTTTACGTTGTGACAGGGCCTTACTCCGCCTACCAGAATGTAAATCTTTGGCCGTTGCAAGATCATTCGAATACTGCTTAATGCGCATGGTATATGTCTGCTTAGGAACAACATATAAGAACGATACACATATGTGTACCCTTTTCAAGTTCACAGTTATTCACAGCGCTCAAAAATGGCGGAAAATTTTGTATTTGCTGCCATTTTTAGGAATGAAAGCCTTGGCGCAGAATCTTTATATATATATATATATATATATATATATATATATATATATATATATATATATATAATTTATCGGCATTTACAATTCATTTACCTTTAATGTTAAGTTATGAAATCATACGGCCGTCGTCATATGTTTCATACAGGCAGATTGTCGACTAGTAGATTGAACACCATTTCCGTAACTTGCGCCTAACGACTACACTGTAAAAAAGTCCTACATTGTTTAGGAAGTATTTAACCTATACGCTGTACGGGACAGTTGCCATACTTCCGCCTTGTAAATATACAAAACTTTACATGTGTTACAATACAAATCTGGTAACTTTAATATAGCCTACATTTGACTGTATTATGAAAAAGCTTAGGCGTTCTACAATGGATGTCTGGGAAACAATTCTGCTATACCTGCGTTCTTAGTGCTCCTATACGCACGTGTGGAAAATATACAAACTATTTTTAGAGTGTAGGTGGGGAAAGTGGACTTTTACGCCTCGTCGACAGCGAGGTCATTATAGAAGGTGACATACAACTTGGTACAATGACATCTCCTGGGAGAGGAGTCTGCCATGGCCTTTGTTGAGGAACGATCCCTACACTCGCCTGGAAGCAATATCGGGAAACGATGGGAAACAGAAATAAAATTGGCCGGAGCCAAGGGATTGAACCTGGGTCCTCTCGAATACGAGTCCAGCTTGTTAAGAGTTGCCACAATGATACATTAATGTTATCAGTTTGTTAAATGCGGCTTTGTTTGCTGCCTTAGGTAGAGGTAGATTCTTCCCTTAATCAAAACTGAAATATTACATTCATTTGTTTACAGCACATATTTCCTTTAAACTTACTAGTGCTACATACCCCGGCTGTTTCTTCTCAGTATGTTCGTTTTGTAAAGGTATTTTTTCCATTTCAATTTTCCCAACTGAAAATAAGTGGTGTTAATAAAATTTAAAAACTTACCTTTGTAAATAAATTTTTCTAGCTCCAGTTGACTCACTAAAAAACATTGATAAGTCTCATTTAGCTACGGTAAAATAATATTTTACATATATATATATATATATACTCGCTATGAAAAATGTAACCAAAACTCACCACGTGTGACACTATTCTATTCACATATATGTATATACATATCAAGATAATTTGGTCCTTATTTGCAAAATTATTTATTAAATAATTAGAATGTGGCTGGTTTAAAACTTTTAAGTGACTCGCTTCGTTTTTTGCTTAGACTAAAACTAACACAATCCTTTACCAACCACCTGACCCACAGAACTGCAGTAAAATATTTTGTGCATTAGTTTCTTTTGCATTTACTATAATCAATTGTACCCCCCTCCCCAAACACTATTTATACATGGTGTTACTGAACAACACCGACAAACTCCGGCAGGTGATTCCTTATGAAAAATCAAGCAGAAATTATATATTGCATTTATCGCCTAAATTTAATATTATGGCTAACATCCAATTGCATATAACTATTTTGGCGCCAGATGGTTTATTGAGAAATGAGACCTGTGTAACAAAAAAGGTTCCCTTGTTGCAGCTGTCTAGTACATACCATTAGCGCTCAAAACACACATGAATACTCGCGCAGACATATAGATCCTAGAGCATAGATAATCCTGCGAACATCCATATGATGTGTTCAGCGTACAGACAACGATGTACATTCACTGTAAATAACAAGTCCATACAATACTGTTAAAGTCGCAGATCAGTTTGTTGCTAGCATTCTTCGTACATATCATAGCAGTTTTGGATGAAAATTGTAGGTCCCAGGCAACTGAAACATTTGTAAAAGGTATTGTGTACGTCTTGCTAATAATAATCCAAACACGAATAACTTAGTGAGGTGATACTTGAAAAAGAAAAATAATAGTACAGTGTCGGAATCAATGTTGTTTCTCTAAAGTATTCCATCTCCCAAACGTTGGAATTTTAAAAGTAATCGATTTGCCTAAACGTTTAAAATCCCCACTCTATGCCGCAATAAATCGGACATGTTAAACTTTTGAAAACGTAGGTAGTGATATTCTCTTAATTTTTAACATAGGTTTGATTGCAAACACAAAAATATTTCAGAGAGCTTAGTCTAGTCTAAATGGACAGTTTTCGCCCAAATCCTGAAAGAAGTAGCATGCATGCGTAACAGAGAGTGTGTCGAGCCGTGTAGGCTACTTGCAGTACACGTGCAGAAGAAGTTGTGCGGGTTGCGGTGGTGGGTGAGATGCATTTAAAAAACCAATTTTTTACGTGATAGTAATGCATACCACTGTACTGTAGACGAGTACATAAATTAAACAAATAAAGACATAAAGTGCCGCAAAAACACAGGTGTCGTTTATTAATAATCAATCCTTAAATGTTCGAAAATCCTGACGGCAAAATAGTTGTATGTAATAAGAGGGTAGGCACCGCTATTATCTTCATAATGGTAGAAGGTATAAAGTTGTATTTTCTGTTGGTTTGAAGGTACGAACAGCATTAAGCAATGCAGATAATGTTGTATTTATGTCATTTAGTTTTCGATATTTTGGGGAAATACGATTACAAATTTTTATGTTCAGAGACTCATACTCCATTAATACTAAGTTTAGACAAAAAAATGCAAACTACAATTTCTGCTTGTTTTATTTCATTAGGAATCACCTACCCAGTTTGAGAGTGTTGTTCAATAACATTCTGTATGTATACAGGTTGTAAAAAACACCGACAAACTCTGGCACGTGATTCCTAATTAAAAATAAAGCAGAAAAAGTGAAAAGCATTTTGTACGTAACCGTAATATTAAGGGAGTAATTCGCCTTTGAAAACAAAATTACAAAACTTTGATTACCCTACAATCGAACACTAATCGACGTAAACTGACCAACCTCAAAATATTACTTCATGACAATACGGCCGAAAGAAAACAGTAAACGCCAGTTGATACATTCAACTCTTAAGAAAGTAAAAGGGGTGGCCATCCTTAAATTGCTGGCAACTTTTTAACGTAGTGATAATCCAACATTTAAAAGTGAATTATTGGGTAATGTGAACTTAGTATTAAAAATGTCCTTTTGTAGCGTCTGTCTAGGGCTTATAGTTTTCATGCACGACGCACTTGAAGTTTTGGAGAGGTGACACAGAGCCTAGTGTGTAGGCAACACTGCGTACACGAGTGTCTGCTTATTCCGCAGGGCAGTGGAGATTAACTGTGTATAACACGTACCGTACTTTAAATACACATAACCATAACCAACACTTTGTTCTTAGCTGAATTTGTGATTATTTTTTTAAATAAATTATAAGTGATCACGTGAAACAATATTAGTATTATATTATGTTTTTCAAACTGCTCAATAAAGTTCAACTTCACACAAAACATTTACATGACCGTGTCAGCACAAATGGTAGTCTAAAATAATAGAGATGAGTGGGGCTGTCTCTTCTCGGATATGTACTATGATTTAGGTAAAAATGTGTTGTTTGTTAACATGTGCCGTTACCTCCTACAGTATTAAACAGACCATTAAAATAAAGTAGTTTAAGGTAGAGTTTTAGCCTTAAATGTCACCTAATATCTAACGAGTGTTCATATCACACAACAAAAATATTTAATGCAATAAACCGTAAACAGTGCGTAAAATAACACAGTGCTGCACTGCTTGTGTGACACTGATGTGGCATTGTTTGAGTGGTGACCGACATTTAGGAAATCTGCATTACAGAACGGACAGACAAAACACTATGGTTGAGGGATAACGTAGGTTAGGAAAAGGTACCGCTGTATCACTACTGACATGAAATCGCGTAACTGACACTGAGGTTACCGCCTATAGACGACAAACACAGGCTGTCGAGAAACTACCGGTTGTTAAGTACACCACGCCAACCCTGGGCTGAATTAGAAACGAAAATAATTGTGGTAAAACGTTGCAGTGGCGTAGCCATGGTGGTCCAGAAGTGAGGGGGTGAGTTAAAAGTTCGTAGCAAAATTGATAGTATTTCTCCCAGTAGAATGTTCAATCTTTTCGTTACATTTTTGCAAAAATAATAATAGAATTCCGCCTAATTTCGCCCATGTTCGTAATTCCATCCTAAGCTGAACAAAATGTGATTAAGTGTTGCACTCTGTCCGCGACGTGAAGAAGCGAAGGCTCCGCGTGACTGTAGTGGCCAGCCTAAGTGACAAGTCGTGTCATGTTTAAGTGAGAGAGATTTTGGTCAGCGCTCAACGTCGAGGTTTTTAGGGCTGGTGAGGGATGACGTGACGTGAGTGTGAAGCAGCGCCGGAATGAAAGGGCGGGGGAAACGCCTTTGATATCACAGTACGAAGGATTCCCACATAATGCCAAATAATTCATTCGTGACTCCATCCCACATTAGCCCTGTTCCTGATTTTCAGCAGTCAAAACACATTTAAACGTTCTCGAAAAGTGTTTGCTGTATTTTGGTGACAGCTTCTCTCAATAAATAAGAGCTGGTCAAGAGTTACTTAATAACGTTTTTCATGCTGTTTTGTTCAATGCAAAAATGTATTTATTTTTATTTATTTATATGTATTTATTGAACAATTTCATCCGAAAATGTTAATGCATGGAGCTATGAACATTTTTCTGGCAGCTGGGGCTGATCCACATTGTATTTTGCTATTCGCCTTAGTGACAATAAATTACTGAAAGTAGTTGTTCACGTTGTATTGTTCAATGTTAAAATGTTTGAATTTATTTATATATAATATTGTCTAAAATGTTTTTCATGGTGCCACGAACATCATGCTAATTATCTTGAATTGATTCAAAGTTTATTTGTTCTATTTGACTTAATGGCTAGAAATTACTCATGAACTTGTTCAGGCTGCTTTGTTCAATAAAAAGAAAGGTTAGCAATTTTTTCTCTCCAAAATAATTTTAATGTATATTATTGCTTATTGCTTCGTATAACAATGTTTTCGTATGTTATGAACATGTTTTTTTATTGTTGTAACTATACTTTAACTGGTGGGCGAAATTAGGACCGCTTTCGTTCAGTGCTGCAAAATGTAATTTTCATGAATATTATTTTTTTTTCTATACGTATTTTTAACGAATATTGGTTTTCTTTCTATGTACAGATACAATAAGGATTTATATACGCACTGCATATACATCTGAATAATTAAGCGTGAAACTTTTTTTTAGCAAGCTGGTTTGTTGGACGTATTGTCATGAAGTAATATCTTGAGTTTTGTTAGTTTACGTCGATTAGTATTAGGTTTGTGGGAAAATCTAAGTTTTGAAATTTAATTTTCAAAGGTGAATTTCTCCCTTATTATTATGGTTAAGTACAAAATGTCTTATATATTTTCTACTTTATTTTCCACAAGGAATCACCGGCCGGAGTTTGTCGGTGTTTTTAGTGAACTTCCTGTATATATGGTCAATATTTAGTGTGAGCATGCATAAATTTTTACTTCCTTATAACAACGTTTTTATTACCGAAGCTAGTTCTGAAAACCATTTCTAAAAGCCCAAAAAAATTTTTGGCTGAGTGTGTTGATCATACTGCAGGCTGTTCGTTTATAAATAATTTAACAAACACTGTTTTTTTCCTTGATTCTTCACTCTTCCTATCCTTCCGTGACTAGTAAATTTTATATCCGATGGATTTACCATCATGTTGTCGTGTAGCAGGAAGTTTATAGTTCAAGTTGATAAATGCCTAATACGAAAGTTCATTTATGAAACTTTATACAAACTGCACTGTAAACCAACAATATATTATATCGCTAACTGTATAATTGTGTCGTCTGTGTGTGTGTACCTGATTACAAGTATCACCAGTAAGTACTTGTACATATGTCTGTTATATAACTTTGTTAGCTAAGCGGCTTACTTCTCGTCATCCTTGTTTAATTAATTATTTCAGTTTTTTTCTTATTCCTCTATAATATTTTTCAGAACTTATATATTTATCAGATACAATATTTCAGCTATAATTGACGAATTATTACAACCTTACAAAAAAATTAAAACAATTTTTTACATGATGCAACTCTAGTTAAATGGTGTACATAACTAACGTATATACTTAGAGTTACAGCCACTTCCATAAGAAACATACTTCAGAACTACTAATGTACAATATTAAATTCTTTATTATTTAGTCATACAAATTTAGGCAAAAATTACCTAACAGCAACTTTTTTTCTCTAAATAGCGGAAAACCCAAGGAATTATGTAGGACTTTTTCTGTGCACGTCCAGTTAATTTGATGCAATAAATTTGCTAACGTTTCTTATTTTAAAACATAACTGTCGTAATCTAATTGCACTGTAATATTCCAAGTGGCTGAATCAAATCGGATTATGAAGTTCTCTCTACAGAGAATATAAATTACGTCTCTAGTCAAATAAAGAGATGGTTTTCTTTTTAGCTTTATAGTGACTAGGGATTTTCCCTCATTTCTCACGTCGTATAAGTGACTCAGCTTCCGATGTGTTTGCTGTTGTGCGACATTTATTTTTACGACAAATGCGATTACATTTTTTTGCCTTGATATTTCCAGGGAAATAAAAAGAGAACAGAGTTTCCGTAATGGAAAATGCGGAAGGAAAAAAATACTATTCCGTAGTAGTGATCTGAAATATCGCTTTTCTGTACAAACAAAGTACTTGTGTCTACTTTTACTTCGAAATAAAATTTTAATGCAAGTGAGATTTATTACATTTCTTTATATTCACAAGTTCTGAACACTAAGAATACTAAGTACGTTGAAAAAAATATAATATTTCTTAAAATGTTTTGAATTTTAATTGGACTAATTTTTAAAAGTATAAATCATATGTTTTATCCTACATAGTAAACGTCGGATATGTTTACCACATTTAACGCACAAACGTTTTAAAAATAGTATTCTTATAAGGATTTTGAAGTAGTGGAAATATATCTATATATTTATTTATTTGCAAATAAGATCATGTTCACTGCAAATAAAGCTACGTAAATCACTGAATCATGCAGTCATTGCTTCCTTCTTTAAAAAATTGTAAATTTGTATTGCAAGTTACTTAAAACCACGTAATTCTCAACTGATAATTAATTTACATGTTATAAACTAGCTAAAAGAATGGCAGGAAATAATTATTACTTCCTACAGGCACAACAATTGAAGATATTTCAATTCGGACATTTGCCATTAGACATAATAATTTCTTCAAAATTTATTTTTCAAACATTCAAACTTGACTGCCCTACATTTCAGTTCTTAGTTACTCAACTCACTTTAAATCGCGTAATGAAGTAAATGAAACTTGTGACATTGACAAGACCCGTAGCACTGTACTTGCATGTATATATATCAGACAATGTAGCCTAAGTTAATCAATTAAACGTACACTAAACTTAACTGTTTCAGCAATATTAAATTACTTAAAAACGATTACCAACGAGAAATGAAATTGATTTGGCTCAAATCACCCAATGATTGCAAATCTATGTTTAGTGAATTATAGGAAAACCATTTACAAGAGTGTTCACGAGGCAAAAAATGCCATAATTTTTTACGGCATACTGTTCGTTTTATAGACGTTACTCGTTACACTTTCCACTTGCAATTACAAAGCATTACAAAGTTAAAATGTGGAAATTACAGGAACATAGTAATAATAAAAAACTAAGTGACTTACCCGAGTGAAATAATTTACTCTAATATTATACATTATAGATCATATGCAAAAAAAATTAAACTACGCAATAAAATTCCTTCAAACTTTTTAAAAAATATCCTTATATAATGACAATTTGCTTCATTTCTGACAATTTAAAAGAAAATACAAAAGGACATTCTTAGATATTTTAATCTTTTGGCATATGACCCATAATATTTTATTTCAGTGTAAATTATTTCGTTCAAGTATGTCGCTTGGTTTTTGTTATTTCTAATGTTCCCCTGAGATACAAATTCTGACATTGACATGTACTATGGGAAAACTAGGGTAACTAAAAAATTGTACAAGTGGAAAATGTAGTCACAAGAAACGTCTATAAAGCGAACACTATGTCGCGTAAATATGAAATTATACATGTTTGCCGCGTGAACACCCTAAAGGGGGATGGATCCAGAGCTAGAACTTTTCACAATTTTCGTCAAAAAAATATGGTCTGACTTATCAACGAAAATAAAGGCGGCACATGTTGCTACAATACTACATAATTACAGACTTATTCATGTTTCGAGTAGTAATATTGTACGAAGGCCTGCAAAAGTATTATCTACGAATTGTAGAGCCTTCAATTTCTACAATAATTGAGAAAAAAAATTTTAATGAAAGTTGTGAAAATCCACTGCTTTGGCGCTCTATGTGCAGCCCCTCCACCCACTTTCTTTCTTTGTAAGTACAACTTTTATAACTTAATGTTTCTTTCTTGTTATTTATTCCGTTCAGACCTTGAAATCCCGGCTTAGTCTTACACGGACACATTGGTACTTGCTTTGTTCCCGGATCACAGTTTTAAGCTAGAGAATCTGTTCTTTATCTTTCTTTTATTTTTCCGACTTCAAGTCCGACCCGGTACTTTGCAACAGTCGTAATAGTTCCAGTCTTGCTCTGCTGGCATCCGTGGTGTGCTTAGGAGAACGGTACACTGCAAAAAAACCTTCCCGAACAGTATGGGAAGTTTTTAACCAGTACATAACATGCCACACTTGCCTTACTTCTGGTTGTAAATATATAACATTTTTAGCGCTGTTACTATACTAGTTTGGTAAAGAAGAGAGCGAAGATATTTTGGCAAATACATAACATCTAGATCCCCTCGCGCTGGGGAAGGGGACATGAGATGAGTATGGGGCTGCGCCGGAATGAAGGGGCGGAGAAAACGGGAGATCCCAGAGAAACCCCGCGAGCAGCAGCATTGTCCGGCACGATATCCTCATGTGAAAATCTGGGGACCGACCCAGCCGGAAATCGAACCCGGTTCGCCTTGGTAGGAGGGGTGTGACGAAGCCGCTATAGTTATGGTAAAAACTTAATGACTGTTTACTTAAAACATATGAGATCACCACTGTTCACGAAAAGGAAACAATTGAATGGTGTTATGCAGGAGACAATCAAACCACAAACGTAAATAATAGACATAATACAAGATATAAAATACTAACCATTGAAATTTCAGTAGTGTTATGTATTTAATAATACATCGAAATACCAATTATGTAACCGACTTTAATCGATTAACTTCACAACAAGTTCTTCCAAATAACTCCGTGCTTACAACAACCGTAACCAGCAAAAGTCATAGAACACATAAACACACTACACTCTCAGCTCAATACACAGCATGTGACTAAGCAGACAAGTCAAACAAAGGTATGTTATATCAACATGAGATATGTAAATGAACAGAATAACAAAGATCTGTTTCAGTAACTATTTTTTACGTCCTCCTTTATCAAATGTAGGATGGTATTTTTCAGCATAACAAAACTCAAGTTTACCATATTTGTTTCAGACGCTAGTATACATAGGTGTTGTAATGTCTTCGAATGTTCCTTGCAATGGGACAGAGTAAAGTACTGTACTATTGTAGACATACGTCATTGCAAAACCGTCTTTGTTATTCTGCCCTGTGTCCATTGCTCTCTTCGTCCCAGTATTGTCTGTGCTTTCCTGACTTTTGCATTGTACTTTGTTTTGTATTTCGACTATTATCTTTTTAATGTTTATTTTATTTTACTTTATTTGTTGTTGACTAATTCCTTATGTGATCTTTCATGTGCTCTTGTTTTGGTTTATGGAGGTGTTAACTACAGACAATCTAGGCTGGCTTTCTCATTATTTCCGTCTGTTTTTTTTCTTAGTCTCTTTCTAAGATTTCTCGGACGACAATATTTTGCAATGGCGTATGTCCACAATAGTACAGTACTGTGTAGGTGTTGTAATTTTACAAATATATTATTTTTTACATTGTAGAGGAACATATACGGAGGATATGGGGTTTTGGACGCTTTGCTATAGAAGGCGAGGAGGTCCGATGTGTGAGCGTTAGAGAGAGAGAGAGAGAGAGAGGGTTAGAGAGAGAGGGTACCACGCTTCTTGCCTCAAGGCAAGCAGACTCGTGCAGATCCAATTACAGACCATGACGTAATTAGTCCAATCTGG
>PNEQ01057494.1:12269-48766 GCA_003012365.1 Medauroidea extradentata
AGGTCGTAAGAGGCACGGTTGACGGGAAAACGAGATGGTTGAGGAAAGGCCCTGGTGTAAGTGGAAAGGGGGGGGGGGATGTTCCAGACATCTCACGACCAGGCGACACCCCGGCTGCCCGCAGGGTCCCTGGGGGTAGAAAGCTAGGCCGAGCTAACAGAGCTGGGGCACAAGTTAGTTAGTGAACGATTCCCGCACGCACCGACACCTTCCCTAACCCACCCCCTACCCCACAACAAAACTCCTCCGAGTCCTCGGCCCTTGATTTTTTTTTACGTTCGGCACAGCGATCATTACCGAGCTTGTGGGTGCCGTGCGGAAATGGTTCCAACCCACACTCCACCCCCTTTTATTTTGACGTTCGAAAAATAGCATTTCAATTTAGTACGAAATCAATAGGCGGTTTTCCTTTTATAAGCCATTGCATTCGTCTCATATAATTAATTGGTCGAATACAAATTCTTAGGTTTCCACTTTTACATGCACTTGTGCAATTCTAGCCTATGTGAGGCTCTCTTAAAAATGTGTGGTGCATGAATAAACCCTTAATATTACAAATAAATTATAGGCAAAATAAATATGCCTAAATCAGCGGTGTATTAAAGTGAATGGTATACAGCATGCCCAGAAACAATTGAATAATGACCGCACCACGTGAATCCTGGGTTAAATTGGAGACGAAAATGATAGTAGCTAAATGTTGTACGAAGACATTATATATGCCCAATGTGGCAACATAGTACTGTCGTTAGTTCCATATTGCGCTCCACATACATCTTACATATCTTACTACTACTGATATGACCTGCACATTATGGGTCCAGGTTAGAATCTCTGGCCGTCCAAACATGAGTTTACGTTTACTCCACGTAAAATGCATAAAATAATAATTGTACGTGGAGTGCAAGAGGGGACTTTCTCGCTGCACTGTTGCTACATTCTGTACGTAAAATGGCGTAGTACAATATTTTGCTACCAACATTTTCGTATCCAATCTAGCCAAAGGACTTGAGTGGTGTTTTTATTACGCTGTTGCGTCTGGATATCCTGTGGGCTACTAACGTTATTATGACATTGATTTAGACATATTTATTTCGCCTATAATTTATTTATAACCATACTTTTAGCTTATATATATATAAATAAATTTGATGCATTTGTTAGTCCTGGTAACCAAAATTCATTTTACTAGAAAAAAATTTGTCGTTTATTTTATTACGACGAAGCAGCAGTGCATTACAAAAAAAAAAACATTACTTTGTGTGACAACCTTCAATTTATAAGCAGAAATAAAATTTTATTGCAACATATATGTTCACAAAGTCTCGTAGAAGGGCCGTTTTGTGAGAATAAGAAACATGGAGGAACATAAATCTGGCTCTCCCCTTTATTCTTTTTTTTTTAATTCAGTGATAATGTGATTGTAGGCCGTCATAATATCCTGACATAATGTCATAGCTGTGACCTCGGCAATACTGTATATCAGTGACGTGTTTCTGAGAACTGGTTACAACTTAGATTTCCTTTCTGTATGGTTGCAAAATGGAATGAAACGCCAAACCCGTTTCAAAATATTACCGTGAATGCATATATAAATAACAAAGAAACCTGATCTGTTACACATCTAAATAAATAACTCAATTGGAAAACAAGTTATAGATGCACCAGATATGTTAAACATGCGTATACATTTTTAAATTGCACAGCAAATATTACGGTTTAATGGGAAGTTTATTAAAGCCAATTCACCTTAAATTATACATATTTCATAGTTTTAACCTAACACATAAAGCCTCCAAGAATGTGAGGCCGTGACAGATTCCCCCCTACCCCCTTATTTTTATACGCCTACCTGTCCCACAGCTGTCAACGTCGTTAAGCCGGGATACCATCAGGCCAGTGAAAAAATTTAAACGGGGCAAAAATGCAGCAGGATCCTTAAAAACACGTGGCCGAAAGAATGAATCCAAAGTGCCGAGAACGAAGTTGCCAGTTGTCGAAAATTGTAGTGTATTCAATTCGAGGATACAGTTTTGACACGAGAATTCTCGTTGGGTTGAGATCCCTCACTAAGAAATCATTAATCAGAAAATCAGGGAAGAAAAAATAAAATTGGACATTAAACCTCTCGTAGGAAAATTATTCACCAGGCGAGAGCGGAGAGAATCATTTTGAAGAAAACACAAATTAAGAAACAACTACAGTAAACGGAATGAAAATTTAGAGCTACGAGTTTACTGCGTTACTAAATTATTTTCTGCACAATTAAAGCAATTATGGCAAGCCAATTGCCAAGATCAGCTATTTAATGTAGGGTATATGATATTAGAGTAAATATCCAGCACTGTGCGGGTGCGACTGGATAAAACAAACACTTTGTAGGAAGTGTTAGGCTTTGCATCACTACACCCAAAGCTTCACGTGCGTTTTGCACGAAAACTATGCGTCATAGCACGGTCGTAGAAGAACAGGTCTAGACACTCGCCTTCACCCCCTTGTTGTATGGCTGCAGTTACCGAGAGTATTGTGTGTCTTTGGCGCTACAATCAGAGCTGTCGGGCTCAAACTCTGCCCACTTCATTCCCACTTTTCTCCAGTTTTTACTTTATAAAGATAAACCATTTATCAAAACTAATTTTTATCAATCTACGAAATACTTCCTTCTCTCACAATCCTAAAGCATGGTTCCAGCAATCTTTATTTACTTTATAATGTAAACACTGGAAACAAGTGGACGGAGTTTGAGCCCGACCGCCCTGACTGCAGCGCCAATAAAGCGCAACATTCTCGGTAACTTGGTGAACTACAGCCAAACAACAAGGGGGACAAGCAAAATACATTGGTAGATAGACGAATGTCCAGACCTGTACTTCTGCGACCGTGGTCATAGTCTGTAGCTACAACAGGAACTTTTTTTGTACAAATGCCGTATTACTCATTAATTTATCGCCTACTGTTATAATGTCCGGACGTTACAAACGTTGTAGGCAATTTAAGGTTAGCCACCTGTTTTATTCACATATGAGTATAAGGTATCAACTAGAGTTTGCTGTTGGTGTGTAAGCCGCAGTAACATGAAATAATATTCTGAGTATTGTCAGTTTACATCAGTTAGTTTTCAGTTTGTCGGGAAATTAATGTTCTAAAATTATACAAAGTGCCTTTATATATTCTGCTTTTTTTTGACAAGGTATTACCAGCCGAAATTGGTCACCATTTTTTGTAAACGTCCTGTATATATGTACGTACAGACATAAATGTGACAGCCTCTATTATTAAGTGTTTGTTTTGTCATTACAAGAAAATCGTAACAACATCAAACTGAAACATTGGTGACAATGATATACTACTTAACATCCAAAGTTTAAATACGTAGTTGGCAAATTCGGTAATTTAAAATTTAATGCAATTAATTGCACTCATATTTTGCTACAGTAAAAAAGCGAAAAAAAAATTTTTTGAGATAAAATAGACGTATCTTTGAATAGAAAATAATAATACAGTTTGTTCCTTATAATGGCTACAAAATATTTTATAATTTAGATTTTGGCACATAATTATATAAAAGAATTGTAAAGAAAACAAAATCCTCTTTGTAAAAATTTTCCTTCATATTGTACACGACTATAATTTCACATAATTATAAAACAAACTTTATGCTAACTAAATATAAAACTAAGTATAATTGTGGTTCGAAAGCATAAACAAGAACTCCACTTGCTTGTCTACCTACCGACGACTGTAATAGAAATTAGAAATAATTTATAGCCACTTTCGAGTTCGATTCCATGTACTTTGGATATCACAATTTGACGACATTAAGTGCTCTCTTGTACATCTGGAATGGCAACGCGCTACGCCATATTAGTAGGGACAGGAAAGTTTCGCGAATTCAATGACCCATATGCTAGACTCCATTGTCCTATACATACTCAAGTCCCGTCTATTCGTTCATTGTCTGTTGTTACACTGAGTAGCAGCTAGTTGACAAATTGCCGCGACTTGGGTATGTACAGGATATTTGATTCTAACATGCAGGTCAATGAATCAGCGAAATTTTCCTGTCCCTGCATATTAGTCCAAAAAAACTAACTGATAAAGTTGTCGCTGAAGCATTACGTAACTCGCTATGGTTGCCATTTCTAGTGTCAAACAAGATACGTTTATACGCAGTGAAATGTGTCTCGCGCTATTATGTGTAAGTATATGTTATTTATGCACTAATGGAGTAATCAAACGAGGATTAATTTGATATGCTGACAGTGCTTGGTGAATATAAGCAGGTGTTACATATAATTATACAGAGTTTATGAGGAGATATATTCAGATCGGCGAATGGAAGTATTGATTCGTATAATGGGCTGGTTATAACAAACTTATAATTAGAGGTACGTAAATTTCGCAGATACATTCCAGGTCAGGTTGAACGCCAATTATGTATACTTCATTGTCATGTCTGTGACTTGCTGGCGGCTGTTACGAAACGCGTTTGACTGCTGCAAGCCAGTAGTAAACAAGGAAATAATGCGAGGTGCTATCGCTTGCTACCTGCTTCTACGGTTATAAGCCAATAGATAATCGATTGGGGCCAGTGGGTGTATAGGATTGACAAGTCTAGGCTGCTGCCTGATGAATCCATGAAATTGACGTAAAGTCATTAGGATTAAAGTGAGCACTAAAGATTTAACCTTTGAAAAAATCACTAGCCGTTGTTGCATATAATTCAACATTGACAACGGGTACATTACAGCTCATACAGGTGGCAGCGAATTATCGCACGTAGTTCCGTGTATTTTATATTTAAATGCAACATTACTGAAAGAACATCAAATGGAATCGACCTCTTCGTATTTAATATACTTTAAAATATTTATTTATGATAATATTGACATACTTACTGCCTGTATAAGTGTACTTAAACAGCGCCAGTAGAAAGTGATTTAATCCGGGCCGTTCAAACTCAACAGTCGTTAGCGAAAGGCGTCTAGCGCTACGCGCACTGACGTAGTTAATTATTTCACCGACAGGTGGCATCAGAGTTAGGTTTTCGCCACTTAGCTTGGAAGCGTTCAATGACGGTACAAGAGGAGAGCGTTGTTGTGTTTGTCCGTTATGCAGTAAATATGAGTTTCTGATAAAACACATTCAAAAGTATTAGAAGTGACTGTTTCCTCATTGGTAATATGTAAGTTGTTATGTGTTACGATCGCCAACATGAGTATCTTGATTTAGAAACAGCAATTTTTTTTTGTTTCATACACTAAGAAAATTCGTTGTTTTTGTTGAGTTCGTCTTTGTTCATGGCAGTATAATAATTATACTGCATTCTTAAAGTGCGTGTGTCATTATGTCTTGTTTTTTGTGGCGGTTTTGAGTTATAAATTCTATTTTCATGTGTACAAATTTACGAGATATATAACGGCAATAGTGCGGGTCGTATTAATTAGAGTCGATACACAGAAACCAGTATTAAAAGACGTTAACTCGCAGGTATTTATAACTAAGATTACTATTTGTTATACGTTTTATTCAATACCCGTGTATTTAATGAGTAGGTATTGTTAACATTTTCTGCCCAGTGTAATGTAGATGTAAAAATTGTACAAGCCTATGTAAATTAAAGCACGTGTCAATGTTTTCGATTAAATACCGCGGAAAGATATAAACTGGCAGAAAATATAAATTAATCAGGGCTTTTTTGAGTGCTCACTTTATCCCGAATCACCTATGTAATCGCAGGAATCAACACAGAATACGCATTATAGGTATTTTTAACCTAGCCTAATCTACTGCGTCATGGTTAAGGTTTGGGGGTGGAGCAGTACTTAAGTGTGACTTAAAGTTGAATCCCATACATACGCCTACAAGAGAGGAGCTTCGCGCAAAGAGGTATGCATCGTGGAAGAAAGGGATTGGTCAGTAATGGCCGCGATTGGGCCTATGGTTACCTCCGTGAGTGTATTTATAGTTTAACCTATAACTAAGAAGACACAAGGAAAAACCGGCATAGACACCGTAAAAACCCTCTCGACAGAAAGGAGTGTAACCACTCAGCAGTTACATGCATTAACAATTAGCAGCTGCTGGAAATAAAGGAAGGTCCAAGTTTCTCTATTAGTGGAATTCTAAAAATTCTAGTATAGATGAGGGCAGAAAACTGTCTACGCGTTAGAGATAATAGTGCCCTGCTTAGGAAGAAGGCAGTAACTACAAAAAAAAAAATTGAAATTTTAGGTTTTGGTATCGTAGAATTCGTCATTAAATTCTACATCGTTTACACACCAAAAATGCAGTAAAATAAATTGAATGTAAGAGTTATATGGCGAATACACATACTTCCTTTGTTTTTTTTAGTTTAACAATGACAGAAGGCAGTACGTGCGTACTCCTCGTATAAAAACAGAAAATTTAATGATACTGCTTTCTTAATTTGTAATGTGATGGCGATGTTCTAGGTAGTACTCTAAACAATGCAGTGCCTTTGAATCAATTTATATTTATCTATTCAATAATATGAACATACATCATTTTATAAAAATAGTTATAAGTTGTGTTAAGTAAATAAGGAAAAAAAATTTAGAAATGGATTTTATTAACATGTTTTCATTATAATAACATATTTGCAAACCTATTCGGAATTGATAAATTTATGGGATTGAGTCATATCTTTAACTTTTTTTTTTTTTTAATTGTGCTGTTGTTGTAGTTACTGCTTTCTTCCTAAGAAGTGCAGAATAGAAGTGCAGATATTCGTGTTACAGTTATGTTTGACCCACACCTTCCACTCGAAGAAACACACATGAGTCAAGGATGAGAAAGAGTACCATCTGGAAAATTCTAAAGAATGATATCGCTTCCGTTGTCTCAATAAAATTTTGTCCAGATGTGATCGACAGCAAAGTAACTTTGCTTCAAAAGTATTTAGCTCACGGTAAAGAAATCTTGCCTTGCAGCAAAGCAAAAATGGAAAACTTCTGTTATAATCATATTTTGTCTCAAAAACAGTTTTCTTTGGAAATAATATAAGTTTCTTTGTAGCAAAGAAAATAACTTTTTCAACATCAAGCTTGTGTAAGAAAAAATACCAAAACTGCCATTACCACAAATATTTCAAAGAAATTATCATAACAACATTAGACTTTTTTTACCATTACTGTAACTTTTAAACAAAAATTACCTTTGCAGTGGCTCATATTTAAACAAACATTTTTGTTGTCGTAACAGAAGTGTTTTTGCTTGCTAACATCACCGTCACATTAATGCCCATTAGGCAGGAGGCGAAGGAAGGTTATTTCCAGACAAATATTATAATGTGCAACAACTTGTAAATTAATGTACCTCCTGAAGATGATACTGTGGGTATATGAGACCACATTTAGATCTAATATTCACCGATGGTTAGCAGACTGTCATTAGAGATTACGTCTCTAAGTTAACAGGCACAATTAGATCCTAAATAACTGGCGAGATCTCATCCATATGCAAAGTACTAGAACTTTTGTTACTGAAGAAGAAATAGAGGGTGAGAATTACTCTGCAATATCGCCACACATTCTGGCGGAGTTTCTTGAAGATTAGCAGCACGTTTACATGTGTATTATAGAAGACGGACGTACACAACTGCTTTCTTTGGTGTCTAAGGATAAGCTTAATCAGATGTTTCCATGTCAAAGTATTGGAGATTGACTGAAGGGATTTTGGTCAGCCCTTAAGAGGAGTATTCGCCGGTGTCGAATTACCACCTTTGACGCGCGGGAACAGCGTAGCGATAAGAGCCAGTGTCCCACGCTTGACGAGAAGCATATCGCCTCTATTCGCAGTGAGCCAAACTGGCGTGAAAGGATTTCCCTGTAGTCTTTTTCCAACGGGACTTTAAGCGGTGACCACAACATTTTATTTTTGAATAGTATGAAGTAAAGACCAACGAATGCCTCTTGCATTGCAATTTACAAATTCAGGTAACATTTTCGGAGTTATAGCAGACTAAAAAACCCGTTTTTAGACAATTTTGAGAGGCTCGAAAATCATGTGTCTAACAAGCGTGCTGAATTTTAGAAAACCTGGCAGCTTAGTTTCAAGTGTGTGTTCTTTTCGTAGATAAACATGTTATGAATAAGTTAAGCTGTTTCGCGTAAAATAGGATAGGCGTGACACGCTGCAACGCCGTCCATGCGGCAGTTAAAGACTCGTCTTAACATCTCGGTTTTAGCGCTGGTGAAGGACGACATGATGTGAGTATGGAGCAGCGCCGGAATGAAGAAGCGGGAAAAATGAAAGATCCCGAGAAAACCCGTCGACCAAGATTCTCAAATGGGAAATTCCGGAGAATGACCCCGTCGGAAATCGAACCCGGATCGCCTTGGTGGAAAGAGACTCTCTAGTCATTATGCCAACAGTGGGAAAAGGAGGATCAATGGGTTGGCCACCAAGGTCGCCTTACTCAACTCTCCTTACAATTTTATACGCTGAAAGTTAATGTGTATCAAAAGCCTTAAGCAACGGAAGATGGCATAAAAACGGAATTTCGGTATTTTAAAACAATTGTCAAATTTGCGTTACGTCTGACATGCAGAGAAAGAAAAAAACTTGCGCCCTATTAATCTGTACCTTTAGTAGTTCTTCAACTAGAAAATAAACGTTCATCTAATGAGATGCCGTTTCAATGTTTTATCACAGATATAAGGTTGTAAATTATTTTCTGAATACCAACACCGTTGCAGTATAATAGTCCATATAAGTTCTGTGTAATCTTAACGGCAAACTTAAGATCTGAAAAACATTACCTGTTTTCCGCTGGAAACGCCTCAGATGTAAACAGGTCTCTACATTTCAGTCATGACAGTATCTGCTCCAACCTCTGCTACTCTTAACCGAAGAACAACTCGGTAGAAAAATAAGCAAGCTGGCCCAATTGTTTATGGAAGTAATTTTATCTGCTTACCTCGCTACCAGCCGACAATAATTTCTTTTATCTACTTGTTTGTCCTCGCAGACGAAGAGGTTTATGTCACGTGACTAGAGCAGTCGGGGCGAGCATGCATTCAGTTGATCCCGTCAAGAGGGGGAGGGGGTGGACGTTAGAGGGTTATTATTTGTGAGGCAGCAGATACGCGTGCAACGCCAAGGATGTGTAAAAAAAGAAGGAGAGGGGATGGAGACATAATTTTCACCGCGATGTAGGGTAGAATTGTTTGTCGCAGCTCCGATGTAGCAAAACGGTCGTGTTTCGAGAGATAACGGGATTCATATCACCCACCCTCCAGGCAACAAAAGAATTACGATAGGAGGGTAAGGAGGTTTTGAGGGGGTATCTGTATGAGTTCTGAACACAGTGTTGCCACGTCTTGGGTTTTGTCAAGGATGGATCTAGGTTTTCCTTAGTCCGGGGCAAGAATTTTGATTCTCTTCCCTTCCCCCCTCCTTCTCCCATCCTTTTTTTACCATCAGTCCAATCAACCCAACAGTAATAAACTTATCTTGCATAAGTTGTTTGTGTTCGCGTAAATAACTACCTACAATTTGCAGTGTTTAAGGAGTCCATTCTAATTATAAATACTGTCTTCATAACATGTGGTGTTCAAGGTTAATAAAAATACAAAACTATTAAAATCCTAAATATTTGTAGGTATTGTAATTTTTTTTACATTCATTTACATTTCATCCCTAAGAAAAAAATTTCAACACCACCAGTGCCCGGGGTAGTCTGCCCCCTTTTTTTTTTTTTTCTAATTCTTGGGACTTTTTTCAAAACATAATCAAATATATGACATTTTTTTAAAATTGGAAATGTTAATATTGTGAGACATTTATTTGCAATCTCTCTATTCTGTAATTACGAGTTTCGTAGTACTCACTGCGCTTTATGATTGTAGCGTTTTTTTAGCTTTGTCGCATAAGTTGCGGGACATGTGATTTTGTATGTGTATGTATTGTAAGTTATTCAAAAATATGTTACTTAAACACTTTGAATGTGTTTATTGTCATGCGTGCTGGTTCCAAAGGCCAGGAGAACCACACAACGAAGAAGTGAGACGTAGATAAGTAAGTTTTAAGTTGTATAATTGTATCCAGTAAACTGTAATAATAAAGGTGGCCATTTGGGCGAACGTATTTTGCGCGTTCGAGGTCTAGTAGTGTGCAAGCTGTAAGGACGAGGCAGGACGGGCATTATGCCTCTCACTAGCCTCTATGCGCCTGTCACTGCACAGACATGTAAAATCCTCGCCGACAACTCGCTTGTATGAGACTGTCATATTATGATTAGAGGCGGTGTTTTTTGGTGAAAAGAATTATGCAACATGTTGTTTCAATGCCTCACGTTCACATCTGCAGCTCTGGTACGTAATTATTGGCGGCGTGCATTCCTGTAGAGCCGTCACTCATTTCACTGTGCCAATGAGAACAACATCACTGCGACACCACCCTTCTGTGATTTGCTGGTAGATTCCAAATACGTTGCGAGTTAAAAGCAGCCAATCACTGACCATAAAGCAGAGCTGCAGATGTGTACGTGTGGTACTGAAAAAAATGTTGCATTTTTTTTTTTACCAAAAATCATTGCCTCTAATTATGATGCATTATTAAATATTAAGGTGTATTGTACCTGTCTATACATTTTAAACCGTTCTGCGCCATCATTTACACTGTAAAATACTTCCTAAAATTGTTTAGGAAATAGTTAAATTGAATACAGTATGGTACAGTTAACATACTTTCGCCCCTTTAAGTATGCAAACTTTACAGTTTTTACAATACAAGTCTGGTAACTTCAGTATACATTTGACTGTTTTATAAAAATCTTTAGGAGTGCTACCATGGATGTCTGGGAAGCAATTGTACCATACCTACTTTTTTAGCGCATGTATGACAAATTTACAAACTATTTTTAGATTGAACATTCTTTAAAAAGACCGCAAAAACTCCTTTTTTCGCCAGCTATAAAGAAATGCTTTAATAGGTAAGTGAGAGATATTTAGTCTACGCTCAACATCGAGGTCTTCAGCGCAGGTGAGTGGTGACATGAGGTGAGTATGGAGCAGTACCGGAATGAAATGGCGGGGGAAAAGTGAGATCCCCGAGAAAACCCGCCAACCAACGGCATCGCACGGCACAATTCCCACATGCGCAAGTCCGGGGACCGACCCCACCAGGAATCTAACCCGGGTCGCCTAAGTGAGAGGCGAGAGGTCTGACCACTCGACCACCGCGGCCCCTCTTTAATCAGTAGTGGTTAATTTGGAATGGGTACACTCCCATATAACGTTCATTAAGGGCGCCGCCTACCCGCGCGTGAGAGGCTCAAAAGCGACGGAGCAGTAAGGTCGACCTTGAAGCGCGCATCAAATGCCGCGTCGCCTCAACGAGCCAAGCGCTGAACTAAAGTGCAATGTTCCCGCCGAACGGTTTTTACTATGGGTAGGGACTGGAAAATTTCGCGAATTCACTGGCCTGTAAGCTAGAATCCATTATACTAAGCATATTCAAGCCCCGACTATTCGTTCATGGTCTGCTGTTCCACTGAGTAGCAGCTAGTTGACTAATAGTCGGGGCTGGAGTATGCATAGTATACTGGATTCTAGCCTAAAGGTTATTGAATTCGCGAAATTTTCCAGTCCGTAACTATGGGACACTAAGCGGTGACCATATAAATTTATTTGTGGAAGGCCTGTAGGAAAGTTCAGTGCAGGTTGCAATCTGAGATTCACATACTTCCAGTTCGTACATTTTGAAGTATGGAAGTCTGAAAAGGTCGTTTTTAGCTATGTTGAAGGGCTTAGAAGCAGTGTTTTTTTATGAGCATGGCGTCTTAATAATGAGGTTCGACCTTGTCTGAAGTTTGTTTTCTTTTCGTACGTTGGCATAATGGGCACAAGTGGAATATTTTCGTAGAAATAAACCTATTTACGAACACGCTGCAACGCATTTGAAGCGTGGGGTAGACGGCCGCCTTAAATGCTATTCCTAAGCAGACATCACTCGTGTGCGAAGAGATCAGTTTTAGGATATTGTTGTAACGGGCGAAAGCTCTGCACACGGCTCGCCGGCCTCGGAAGACGACCACGTTTAGTTACGTCTCTACATAAATGAGATACAAACAAACGGCCTACTTACGCGTACACTAATAGTGAGAGCTGGCCGTGTTCTCGTATAGAAGACACACTGGGGCTGGAAACCAAGGTAGACATTGGCCTGAGGTACATGTGAGTGTAGAAGAGAAAAAACCTGACAGAAAATACAAAAACACGCTTCGCTTTAAGTCGGGTTCCTCACAAAAAAATAATATAAGTTACTAAAGGATATTAATTGTAGACAAGTACTCATAAAGGATGCATCTATGTTACTATTAGTAAAATATTTGTTTAATAGAAGCATATATGTTTTCAACAAATTTGGCTATATGACAATATTTTGCGGAAATCCCAATTTTTTTATAATCGTATTAATATTTCTGTATCAAAATTTCCAATTTAGTAACAAAAATACTACTTTTTTTGGTTTCAAAAAATTTTAATACTGTAAATATGTTATTCTTTAAGAAATTATAATAGACAATGCATTTTTAAATGGTGCTAATTTTTTAACAAGGAACGCTACTTAACCTTCAATAACAAAAATGAAGCTCTCTTGGGAAAATATTACCTTCTATTTGTTGTGGGATATTTTGTGCTGAACTGAGATATTTGCCAGTGGAGACTGAGATTTTTGCTCTTCAAACACTAGCAACACTGTCGGGACCTGGCGTCAGTTTTCTTCGCCCGAACAATACATACAAGCGCGCCGGCGCGCCAGTTTTCTACCCGCTTATATCTGTTCTCCTCGCGGCTATTTGTCCCACCCTCCAGGCCAGTGCTATCTCAAAATAACGACGTCTTAGTCCTGGCGACCAGCTACTCGAGCAACCCACCTCTACGTCACCCCTCCTCCTCCCCCACTGCTTTGATACACCCCAGAAACGACGATATATCCCCATCTCGGACAATTTAGACGACCCACTTCCCGCCAGCACAATGAGAAACATAACTCCCCGGTCGAGGAACGGGAGGCGAGACAGGAAAAACAAGGCCAACTGGGGAAGGACATAGGGGTGAGGGGTGGTCGCAGCATTTTTACAAAATAATGCTTTGAAAACTACACTGAAAGAAAAATTTGGTAGGAAATTTTACCTTCAGAATTATTTTGTAGTAAACACAAAACAATTTTTTGGTGATGACAATTTTTTAGTGGTGACAGAAAAATACTTGCAGCAGAGACCACAAAATGAATTTTGAAGGGTGAATACCCACAAAATATTTCATAGCTGTCACGCATTTTTTTACCGTGTAGTTTTCAAAAAATATATATGTGTAAGTTCATAAAAATTATGAGAACTTCACAGGAAATGCTTGTAAATATACAAATGTGGCCTCGATCCGCTGCTGCTGGTGAAAATTGATATCACTGATTGTCTCTCAGTGTTCGTCAGTAATATAGGAACCACACCAGTAATCAGTGAATTTTTCGTTACGGTCAGTGATTTGAAAGTTTCGGGACGGTAAGCAGCGATAAACATTTCAATAAAAGAAAAATCATACGTGAATACGAATTTTAAAATCGTTCAATGTTTCCTAACATTATTAAAAGCTTTCTTTCAAATAAGAATAAAATTTGATTTCATAAAATTGTCTAATTACAAGCTACTGTACTGTGCTGTTGTGGTCATAAGCCATTGCAAAATTATGTCGTTCCAGAAATCTATTACGGGACTAAGAAAAAACAAACGGTAAACGAGAAAATGAGAAAACAAGCCTGGTTTGGTTGTATACAACATATCCATAGGCCAAAATTACAGAACATGAAATATCCAATAAGGAACTAGTCAACAATAAACAAAGAACAGTAAATTAAACATCCAAAAATAAAGTCGGAAGGCAAACCACAATATCTGTAAAACACAAATACTGAGACGAAGACTATGTTGGACACAAGACAGGATAACAACAACGGCATCACAGACAATGAACTAGACGACACAACGATGAAAACACGAAATAACACGTTTTGTCTTTATTTTGTGTCTTCCATCGTTGTACCGTGCAGTCCATTACTTCACAGCAAGATAAGTTTAAAATTTTGGCATGTTAAAAAATAACTTTTTTAACACTACAAATGAATACGCACGCACACACACAAACGAGGAAATAAATGTTGACCTTTGTAGTAGAAAAACAAATTTTACTTTTTTTGTTTTACTAACTTTTCCTATACGTAAGCTTATCGTCAATGTAAAACAACGAACCAATTGAAATTTAAAAAAAAAAATGTAAATTCAAAGAAAATCATTGTTTACGTAACAATAAGTTAATTAAGAAATGCAGCCTAGGAACGCGTAAACGCAGGACGTTTTAAACTTAACTTCTAAATCACTCTAATGTTCTTTCCGCTAAACTTCGTGAGATTAGGGCGTAGGTAAAGACTCGCTTGTTCTCTTTAGCAGCGAGTTCAGTAACACACTTCTTCTTCTTTGAATTTGGTCGGTTTGGGTTCGACGTATGTCTGCGGAAAGTACACGAAGATTCCCGAGGGTGTCTTGATTCCTTTGTCGTTGAGTTTTGTTCAATCTAAGTGGTTTCATTCTGGTCTTACACGAAACGTCTTTTGTGCAATGGTTTGCGAATTGCAAGAGGTTTTATACTATGTAACATTCCAAAAATTTTTAATTGCAGTGTAAAACTCTACATGTATATTGGTTTACATACAACCTGGCGAATCAAACAAATCTGTACCAAGTACAGTAGGTTAAAGCGACTGGACTGGATACGGTGATAAAACCTGCAAATTTAACGTGTGTAATTTGCCCAGGTCTTATCGTCGATCAATATGAAAACATTTGGCTACAGTTCATTCAACGAGATGTGACAGTTTTAGTTTGTAAACAAGAGTGCGTGATACTAGTATAGGCGGTAAGGGGTGTACAAATCACTAACCATCGCGCGCTGCTGCAGTGTTCGTATTGTTTTCTGATAGTGTTTTAATCAGACAGAAACGTCAGCTGTCAATGTGTTTCACTTGTATGCCCAGCTAAAAGTCATTCGGGATAAATTGAGCACTAAAAATTTACCCTTTGGAAAATTTAATTAGCCGTTACTGCATATTATTCAACATTAACAATAGTTATTTTACTGCTTGTATAGTTGGTAGCTAAGTTAGGCAATATAGTCCTGTGTGTTTCCACATTTAAGTAGAACAATGCCGCAAGAAAATCAACCGAAGTCGACATAATTATATTTTATATAATTAATAAACTTTTTTATTGAGCTGTATCGATTCATACTGACTGCACAATTTAAATGGCACGCGCAAACATTAAGTGACGTGTCCAGAGAGGTTAGACGTGTCCCGACATTAGTCGTTACGCGCGGAAAGATATGAATTGACTGAAAATAGAACTTTAACATAGCTTTTTTGAGTGCTCACTTTATCCGAATCCCTATACGGATGTTATGTACTGTTTATTCACTTATCGATCGTATATCCCGATACATACACTGCATGTTCGGTATAGTAATTACATCTACAACACGTGCAACATGAATATCAATTACATATAAACTTCGCATAGTGTCTATAAAATGGTTAGTGTCTATATATCTTACATGACGGCTTTGTTAAACGTATGATGTAAACATCGTTAGTGTGGAATTAATGTATTTAAATATTATTTTACGGGTTCCACAAAAACTGTCAGTTGCACAACGCCGATGGTTTGATAATAACGAGGGCTTAGATAATGTTAACGAACGCCTATTACTTAATTATATCGATCAGTATCATAGTTTTTATCGAGAATCGTTATACAACAAACATCGAAAATGTCAATGTCATGAATTATCACTATATCTAAATATGTAATAGCCCTACTGTCAACGATTTGGTTTTACTTACACTGCCTCTTATCAGTTAACGAGGATATTATTTTCTGTGTTTCATCACATTGACGTACGTTTATCTTTTCACATGTTATTGCTAACGTTCATGAATAGTTACAATATGTGTGTCAGTGTTGAAGTCGATTATTTTACATTTCTTCCATAGCACATTGGTGTGACATTGTTGTCTACCTGAGAAATAGGATTTTATGCACTGATTTCTGCATTGTGTATCGTGCTGGGCGATGTCGCTGCTCAAAGATATTTCTCGGGGTTCTTCATACCTATTATATTCAGACTTACAGGTTCCCACGGCTTTATGTGTTCATACTCGCCTAAATACCACTAATTCTTGCCTGGTATTCTACGCTCAATACCTGTCTGCAGTACACGCGGCGAGCATTCCGGACACCTCTGATTACAAGCTGCAATCACGTGAACATCACGTGTATTCATTGACAGACCTTACCTTCGATCATGTACATGCGCGCTCTCACTTGTACGCGAATAAAGAGTATAGGGACTGGAACGTCATTTAAATAACTAAATTTAAATCAACAAAGATGCATTACTTACGCACGATGAAGTTTGTTTTACGCCACATAATAGCACCACGTGTTGAATATTCCTCGTAAATAACGCCAGCAAGATGTCATCCATCAAACTAGTAGGCCAAGCATGGTTTGTGTTTTCTCCCTGTCATCAGAACGACACATCAACGTAGTGGCGTATCGTCAAAAAAAAGCGAGCATGGTTCGGATTGTCGCCCGTCAAAGCGTTTCAACTGAACGACACGACCTTTGATTCACAGTCACCTCTTTAAACGACGTCGTCTTTTTAGAATATGCTTTTAATTATTTATTAACATTTTTTGGTGGCGAAGCTAATGTTTTCACCACTTTTGACACTAAAAGAGCGTCCATCTTTAATATATGAACAAGGTTTCAGAATAATATTTTTTAAAGAATGATGTGCTCGCGACAGTAGAACTTTACTGAAGCAAAAACTAAAGTAGTAGCTTTGTTACTAGAATTGTAGTTTTCATACTGGAATATCAGTACTAATATTTAAATAAACTGGGATTTCAACGAAATATTGTACTAGTTTAGCTCCATAGCTCCATTTGTTTACCACACATATTATTAAAAAAAAAAATAATAAGTTACCTGTAGTAACATTTGTAAATACATGTATGTAGTACACCACTTAAGTAACTTATATGTTATGAGAAAATCTACTAAAAGAGAAGCATGTTTACGTATTTTCTGTCACTGTGTCTCTTCTACGCTCACAGATACTCCTCTCTGGTCAATGTGTACCTTGGTTTCCAGCCTCAGTGTACTTTCTCAGCCCTGTACACGCCCAACTGTCACTCCAAGTGTTCTAAGTATGACGCTTGCTCATGTCTCTGCTTGTAGACACACTCCTTAATAACACCTACACAATAAAAACATACATGTGTGACTAACATAAGCAAGACCATAACCACAATAAACACTAAAACACAAATTCAATCAAATACAAACTATCCAATGATTTAAATCGATGCACTTATAATTTTAAACTGCTTTAAACATTACAGATATAGATACTCACGAAACTGAATTATAACTGCTAGTGACAAAATATAATGATAAATATTTGTACGGTGAAACTAGAAATACCCAATTAGTTATCAAAATAAAATACAAATATTAATTGTGGTATCCAAATGGTTGTATTGCAACACAACCATACTACTAAAACTTCGGGATTATATCTGTATACGGATTACAGCTTCATAAATAGCAATAAACACACTATTCATAAGAAAAAAACAAATATGAAAATGCAAGGTCATATATATAGGCAAATTTATATAAATAAGTTAAGTTTATAGTAAATTAAAAAATACGCGCCAAAAAGAATATGTAAATTTTAAGTTGGTTTAAAATTCTAAAAAATATCAAATAAAAAAATCGTAGTTCAGTACAGATGAAAGCAATAGAAAAAGGAGCACCATAAATCTACTCCACGAGATGTTTAGATTTCCTCAAGTATTTTTTCTAGGAACTTTGAAATTGCTCAGGTTTTACGTGAAATTAAGCGATATTTGTCAGCACTTAACAATTAGGCCTTTAGAGCTGGCAAGAGGTGACATGATGTGAGTGCGGAGCAGGGCCGGAATAAAGAGGTGGGGGAAACAGGAGATTTCCCCGAAAAATTGCCCGGCATGATTCCCACGTGCTTAAATTCTGGGACCGACCACGCAAGGAATCGAACCCGGATCGCCTTGGTGGGAGGTGAGTGCTCTATCCACTGCGTCAACCACAACTCCGCTTAGGTTTGAGAATTTCTTTAGTTCGTTTGGGCATATCATTCCAAATCCGTTCATCAGACATCGGGAAAATGGGAGAAGATTTTTTTATTTATGTGTGGTTGTCATTGAGTACACCGTTAAAAGTTTCCGTAAATTCGCAGAAATATTTAGAGTAAAGAACTGTAAATACACTTGGCTTCCGTAATGTTTTGTTTGCGGAAGTTTGTCCGTATTGCCAGTTTACGAATGCTTAGCCGGAAATTAATATAACAAAAATTGACGGAAATGTGGTGCTACAACTATAAAGCATATTTCATTGTATTTATTTAAAATGAAATGCTGAAATTAATGGTTACTATGACTCATAGAGTTAATTGGCACGCATAGTGGTGCGAAACGAACACAAGACAAGTTAGGAGAAGAAATGCGAAGCGCTGCTTCCTGTGTGAGGAAAACGGATTGTCCGTAATTTTACAAATGATTGTGTTGTAAAGCCGGAGTTACAATAATCCGTCGCTTCCGTCAGTCGTCCGTCCGTCCGCACTAGTTTGCAAGTCGACGGACCGTCTGCAAAGCTAGCGATTTACAACAATCCGTCATCCGTCCGTCGTTATTCCTTCCGTATGCAATGCTACCAATGCACAAACAGAAAATTTCTGTGGGACGTAAAAAAATTCCCCTCAACAGTTTACCTATTTTTACGGATTTATTTATTAGTCGATGGCTGCTAGTACGCACAACAGCTTTTTTTCATCAAACATAAATTTTGCGAGCATAATATTTACTAATAAAATTATTTGAGTTTTAATTTGTGTAATCATTATATAAATAAAATAATTTATCTAAGTATTTTAATGTTTCCGTATGCCAAAATTATCTCAGTCATAATTTAAAGTCATGAATGTGCAGCAATAAGCAAGAAAAATTGTAAAATAAAACGAACCTCACAGCCTTCTTTTAAAATGCAGCCGTTGAAAAGATCGCTGCCATCTTTAGAAGGCTGTAATTTCATCCGTCGCCCGTCAAAAGTTAAAGCTTGTCAAGCTTTCGGCGGACGGACGGATATAAATATCGGAAGCTTCTGATTGGCTGAAGGTCACGTGACTGACGGACGGACGGTCGACTGACGGGCGAGACGGATAATTGTAACTCCGGCTTAAAGCAAAATTGAGTGTCCTTAATTTTACGAAGATTTCTGGATAATTTGAGGATATTGGTGTCAAATGGAGCAATCTCTATTTATTACCGATAATGAGATATTGACACCAATGGACTGTACTACTCACCCTCTACAAAACCACAGTGTGCGTGTAATTCATAACGAACAAAACCCCATTGTTTCAGTGAGTGGAAGTTTGACGTTGGTTTCAAACAGAAAAATCTCCGCCACCAGTTTGCATCAAGTGGGACTATCACCACTACAGACAATCAAATGTTTCCGTTTCGGTCATGTAAGCACTGCCACATTTCTTCAATATATATGTAAAGTGAAATTGTATTAACATAAAGAACTATCTCCATGAATGTTCACATAAAATAGCACAAAACCCACGTAAATCGTATAGTGGGTATCAAAACGAACAACCTCCGAAATTAAAGTGAAAATATTTAATAAACCATTAATCATGTTTGGTTTCCTTGGATACAAACAAACCTATCATTTTTGTTGAATATATAAAACACAACCCATCCTGATACTGTGGATAGAAGTGCAAGTGGAGATAGCTCATTTTGATACCAAAAGCCACATTTATTACCCGTACTTCTTTGTCATTTCGCGGAAATTTTTTGTAGGAGTGAAGCAAAGTTTCACATGAACACTCGTGGGGATTATGATTCAAGCTGAGTGAGTCGACCTCTTCAATTCATACCACTTAAACAATAAAAGCAGAAGTGGTGGTGTGTGGAGTCAAAGGGGTGAGGAACCAGTGTCCACTGTTCCTCCACCCTTCCTCACTTGCCGAGTGATTTCAGTATGAAACTGTTCTCAGCTTGTAAGCCTCCTATTCCCTCGACCGAGGTCCGACAACACCACAGGGGAGCAAAGAACTGCCGACTGCGACAAAATGTTCTGCGCACGAAAATAACATTTCCGCTTGTAAAAGACCACTTTTAATGAGAGTTACTTTCGCAAGAGAGATTTTCTCGTGGGATAACAACGGGGGGAACTGGTTGCAAAGGGTCGACTGGTGTAGCATGGGTAAAGTGGGGTCTTCAGGGGACTGGATAATTAAGTCCCCTGCATAAGCCACACACACTGCGACCAAGATGACCAGCACACGAGTCTTTAACGAATCATAACCCGCCGATTCTACCCGTGCGCGAGAGCTAGACAGAAAGGAATAAACTTCTTTTTAAGGCCTCATTTATTTTTACTTTCACTTGTAGCAGAAGAAAAGAAAAAAAAAGAAAATGTAAGTAAAAAAATCTCCAGGGCCCTTCCCCTTATTGCCACCTCTGAAAACCAACTCCCTCTTTCTCTTCTCTTCTGCTCTTTCATTCCGCGTCTAACGCCTTCAGCTGTCTCCGTGGAAAACCTTCGCTGGCAGAGCTTTCGTCGACAGGACAGCTAACTAATCTCTCCCCTCCACGTTCGCGATGAATTGCAGCCTTAATACTGAAATCATTCTCTTTCTTTTTTTCCCCTCAATGGTTACACACTCTCCATCAAGAGCAAAGGAGGGCGATTTACCGCGAGGGAAGTTTCCGCAGAATGGATTTCCTCGACTTCAAGATCACGACTTTTAAGTTCATAATTCACTCGACATGGTCTTGAACTTTTGTCGTTCATTTGTCTGCGAAAATTTCGCCGCGCCGCGGAGCGGCAATAAAGAAGGTTATCGCGAAATGAAGATAAACTTTCTTGTAGGGAGGGATTAACGAGTCGTGTAGCAGGTAGTATTATCATCATTGCGTATAATCGTCTTTAAATTAAGCCCTAGCCCTCCCGAATGCCTGATTAAAATATTTTCTCTGGCCAATTTAATCCTTTAAATATTCAACTGCTGCAATTCCTTCTTCGCTTTATTCGATGTATTTTCAAGTTACTGTATCGTGCTACAAACTTGCTACCGTGTAGAATATTCAACCGATTTCCTCCTAATGTTTACTTTTATGTGAAAGTGGTTGAATTATTGTATAAATGAAACGTACTTAATTTGAAAAACAAATTTTAAACAATTAAAATTAATGCAATTATGTTCTATTTTATAGTATTATGTAACAGTTATAAGCAAGGAAAAATTAAAGTTATAAATAATATCTCTATAAATATTTTGACATGTGTAATTTTGTTTGTGAATACAGAAATATTCTTTCTGCATTATATATATATATATATATATATATATATATATACACACACACATTTATGTTTAATAAGTACACCTATGTATTGTTACATAACAACGTGTTAATAGACGTAAGCATGTCTCTTAGACATAGTGATTTAGATAAAATTGGATTCAAATCCAACAAACCATATAATTCCATTTGATATTTCAGACAAATTGAAATTAAGGATTTTATTATGTCACTTAAAAACTTGTTAGTTGTAAATAATTTCAAACTTATTTAGTAATTTTTCTGTAAGAAATCAGATCATTTAATTTATTCCATTAATCGTAAAACAACAAAGTAAAAGCATACAGTTACCATATTATTCCATAAATATGCCACTTCTTGAGGTTACTTTTACATATTGTTAATATTTTGCTCTCATAGCACTACAATATTTGTAGAATTTACTATTTCTCACTAATGTCTGCCCTGTCACTTTGTTTTCATAAACACACTTATTTACATATCATTAAACATGTACATAGCAATAAACCAGGAAATGACATCCTTTAATGGAAGACTTTTCAATCCTACGTCACTTATTAGCATTAATACTGCAAAAAATTGATTATTAATCTGTTGCTCCTGGAAGAAAATGCTGATGAGAAACATAATTATATAATAATACATAATTTTTTAGTTGTTATGAACAGAAATGTATTGATAATTACAGACGTTTTACTATCACAAATCAGCAAAACCGGTTTTCAACAAATTGAAGAGAAACCTAAGTTATAAACCAGGCGTATTACTTGCTCACTCAACAAAATCTTATTTTGGGTTTTACTTTTTTTATGTAGTTGAAACTTTCCGAGAAATGTTGATACCTGCTTGAAATTTGAATATTGTAAATATCTGTGGTTAAATTAAATTGCATAACATTACTCTATTGCTTGGTGACATTGTCATGTCTATTTAATAACTGTTTATGTTAGTTTGTGAATAATATACGATTTGCTATCCTGTCTCAGTCTGTATATTGAAATTAATGTATGAAATTATTATGTGCAAGTCAGAAAAGCGCGGTTTTTCTCTACAAAAAAAGTTTCTAACGCATACCACAAACAACTTCAAATCCCCTTTACATAAGTAACCTTCTCAATAGGATTTGTATATTTATTTAAAGGCTTAATTCGTTTCTTTTCTTTTTGTATAGTTTCCAATAGTTAATTATTTGCACTGGTTACCTTCACCGGCTACATTTATTTACTCGCATAATTTTTTTGGCCTCGTTCCCATCTAAGTAAAAGAAAATGTTAAATTACCGGTTGCAAGAAAAATTACCACAGCCATTGCATGTAGGTTAGTGTAGGTACACACACACACACACACACACACACACACACACACACACACAGCAAAAGTAAAGTACATCAGACCTATATAATTGTCCGTTTACACGGGCAGAGTAAATGGTGTAATAAATATTATAAGTTATCCTGTACTTCTCTACTGTCCTGCACATATGAGTGTCACGTACGATGTCAGAGAGGGATAATTGAGTTGAGAAATAACCGCCAGCAATAATATGCAATCACAGTCATTGCGCTCTACGTGAAGTGTTTGAAATATAACGAGTGTTGTCAACGAAAATACTGGAATGTTTAGAAGAGCAGAGATGCGAGCGAGGTTTCGCAAAGGTAAACACGCATTCGAGAGGACCAAGGTTCGAATCACGGCACCGGTCATAAAGATTTATGTTCTGTTTTCCGTGGTTTACAGAAATAATTCCTAACTAAAGCTGTGATGGGTAGCTAAGGGCGTTGGGCTCAATATGAAAAATTTATATTTTTACGAAAAAATTTTAGTTTTATAGACAAAACATGTGACTATAATTAACTCTTACGAAATAATTTTAGCTCAAATTGTTTTGTCGTAACGGTGTATCAAATTCAAAAATTTATTGTAACGCTGCAATGCAAATTGTGAAAAATAGTCGACTTATTTAAACGAAATAATTCACAGCTAAATAGAAAACCATAAGCTTCGTAACTTAATATTATAAAACCCTTTAGTAAAAAACATTTGTGTTTTAAAAAGTTGCTGAATTGGCTACTTTTTATCTTTTCGCATATTACTTTGTTTTAGAAATTTTGTGTTACCTAGCCCACGGCTTGCTATTTTACTGTGAATTATTTCATTTGAGTAAGTAAATTACTTTTCACTATTTGCACGGCTGCGTAACAAGCAAATTTTAATTTCGATTCGCCATTATGAGAAAACAATTGGAGCTTAAACTTTTTTCGTAAGAGTAATCTATACTCATAAGTTCCGTCTACAAAACAAACACTATTTCCTGAAAATAAAAAGTTATGGTTTTTGTACCACTTAAACACTATTATTAAGAGTGAAGTTCAACAAATAACGTTTTAGTAACTTTTATATTTGTACGAGGAATGGCTAGATTTGTAGACTTAAACTGTGGTTACTTTTTCAGTAATTAAATTATTTTCACTCTCATAGTTTTCGTACAGTTGCGTGTCAAAGTCTAAATACTACGTAAAAAAGGTTTTGTACTAAAAAGTGAACCAAAAATATACAACAATTCACACTGAATAACAGATTTATGGGACGTGTTAAGTTATGTATAAAACGTAATGATTTATTATTATTTTTGCTGAATTTAAAAATAACCTAGTGACAAATATTTGATTTTTTTTAATACAAAAAAAAATGCAATGTGTTATTTAATTCGTATATTGACGTAGCCCGTGGCACAGTTCTTCGGTGTGACTTACTTCATTTCTGGTTTATTTTGTACTATATAACAACCACTATATGAACTTTTTTCCATTTTGATTTGCCATTATACGAAGGCAATATGTTGTCATTATTACAAAAACTAGTCACAGTGTTTATCAACCAAACAAACGACGCCACGTACATGTATGAAAATCATTGAAACAACGCAGTTTTTTGAGAACTCTCACTTTTACAGTTTCATATTCCCTCGTCCTGTAATGAATACTCGCAATATTCCACAAATATTTCATTTGCTCGGTACCGTTCCATAAATTGTATAGTTTCAATCAGGAGCCGATCAATTTTTTTTTTTGGGGGGGGAGGGTACATTTCAAACACTTCACGTAGAGCGCAATTACTGTGATTGCATATTATGGCTGGCGGTTATTTCTCAACTCAATTATCCCTCTCTGACATCGTACGTGACAATAATATGTGCAGGACAGTAGAGAAGTACAGGATAACTTATAATATTTATTACACCATTTACTCTACCCGTGTAAACGGACAATTATATAGGTCTGATGTACTTTACTTTTGCTGTGTGTGTGTGTGTGTGTGTGTGTGTACCTACACTAACCTACATGCAATGGCTGTGGTAATTTTTCTTGCAACCGGTAATTTAACGTTTTCTTTTACTTAGATGGTAACCAGGCCAAAAAAATTATGCGAGTAAATAAATGTAGCTTAGCTTATTCTTAAGATATTACAATTTTTAAGTATATTCAATTTTTGGGTTACAAATTGCTTTCAATCGCACGATTTTATATACACCTTAAAAGTTAGTGGACTCTATAACTTATTATTTACGATTGAGGCACGGGAACGAATAAAGCAATAAGTCGAACATAAGACGTCCGTCAAACACCTTATCGCCTTTAGGCGCTAAGGAATAAACTAGCATGCAGTGTTTTCGTAGAAACTGTTTTTCAACGGGACTTGAAGCAACCACCCTGTTATTTTATTTCTGGGAAGTATGTGGTAAAGTCCAACGCAGGTTTCTACAATTTTGCTTTACGATTACGGTTGATATTTTTTCAGCTATATCATATTAAAATTATTTTTAGCACTTTAACGGACAACATTTTTAAAACCATAAGTACACAGTTTGAAGTGTGTCTTATTTACGTAGATAAACGCATTGTAAACATTTTTAATAGTTATACAGGAAAGAATACTTTATTTACCACGCTACAGCACGGCTCACACTCCAGGTGCACCATTTCTTAAGGCCATGCTGTATTGTTTCTCCTGTCTATGCGATAATAATAAGCTTAAACGAGAATAAATATAAAAAATGTGATTGGTTGTCTTATTTAAAATATTTTTTGTCGTAATAACTGATGCTTTTTTTAAAACAAGAAATTATATGGTTTCTACTAAAAAGTCTACTAATACGAATTTCGTTAATTACATAATTGGGTAAAACCTTAGTAATAACTGCCTTGAAAAAATCAGCCATCATTGAGAAAACTATTTTAAAGAAAACTCCCAGACAGATTTTTTATATACACTTTCGTTTAGGCGTTAAAATTAATATCTCTAGAAACAACAGAACGTACACTTAAGTCTTAATTTTTCCCAGGGAAAGACCGCGTACAACCCTTATTTTGTTTGTTTTCGGTGAGGGTATACCTATGTTATAAGTTACCCGCCCTCCCCCTGAAAAAAAAAAACTTATAGCTGGATCAGTCCCTGTTTGCAGCTTCTGAATACCTCATATCGCCAAGTAAACAGATCTTAAAACGTAGATGAACAAGCTTGACAACTCTATCCTACCAGTCTTCATGCGTCCACAAAGGAATAGTTACCGGGCGAGTGCATAGCCTAGTGAAGAATGAAGTGGTGGGCGAGCAGAGTGCGCGAGTTACTGTCCGCATGCACTATCCCACTGTACTTAAAACAATACTAGCTTTAGTATTGTCTCAAGTAATTTTCAAGGCGTCCACACGAGGATAGTAGCCCAATTTTCTTACTTGTCCTACCTACTATAATTGAGCGACCTTTAAAATACTCACATAGGGATTTTTTTTTTTCCCCGTTTCAGTTTATCTCTAATAATTTTTTAATTTTCTGAAACAAAATTATTCTACTCTACCCCAAACTTCATTTCTCTCCCATTTCACAAAAATTGCAATTTAAAAAAAGCGTAAAGTAAGTGGTGAATATCCTCAGGAAATGTACTAAGTTGTTGCTCTTATTTGAGAAATAAGTTGGAAAGGTTTCGGTTTACACCAAAATTGAGGCACGACTTAACCTAGAAACTGAGTAATTTAGAACGATGTTCATATCCAAGTTACAATAATGTAAGTAATGTAGGTACAGTGTCTCATTTTATCCTTGAGACATACAATAAGTAATTAAAATATTAGGTTGCGTACATAGGTTGTAAGAATAATTTTAAAAAGCGCAGACGCACATATATATTGTACTTACGTCTACGACTTATTAACATTGATAAATGTGAATTAATATTTGACTCGCTCATATCTGATCGCTGATTGCTTAAAATCAAAAACTTTATTCTAACGAAAAGACATAATTTGCCGTATTTTTTCAGCAGTCAAGTTCATTGACAACTAAACCCTTTTACATTAATACCTTTTCTTACCAAAAATAATGAGGGCAAAGAAATCCTTGGCCATCAAAGCAATAGCCTAATATTTAAAATAGCCGCAACAATTAAAATGTATAAACAACTATCAATTAATTTGAAAAGTGCAGTGAATCAAAATCTTATTTATTATTATAATGAATATAAATCAGTAATTAGAAGTTTATAAATTGAAATTTTAATAACATATTGGGTCCGGGGAGCCGAGGGGTCAGACCTTTCGCCTCCCACCAAGGCGAACAGGGTTCGATTCCCGGTGGGTTCGATCCTCAGATTTTCGTATGTGGGAATCGTGTCGGACGATGTCGCTGGTCGGCGGGTTTTCTCGGGGATCGCCCGTTTTCCCCGCCCATTAAATTCCGGCGCTGCTCCATACTCACCTCATGTCATCCCTCACTAGCGCTAAAGACCTCGATGTTAAGCGCTGACCAAAATCTTTCACTCACTTTAATAATATATTGTTATAAAAATATAGACGGAATGTTTTGAAGAACCAATTTCTTCTTATAGTATGAGATTTCTTAAATACAGCAACAGTATTTTTCGAGATTTGTGCAATAATCAAAACAACTTAGAAAATAGTCGCATAAGAGACTTGCTTTTATTTTAAAGATACGGTTCTTTGCCGCATGTATACAGAAATAATATCCGCATGAACGAGGTTTCCAGAGAACCAGTATGTTCGTGAGTTGTTTAGTTACGAACTAGGACAAAGTAAGTAAGGATGTGTGGCACTAGAATTGTAACACTCGAACATATTTTTAGCGCACAGGGTTAAAATTAGATGGCACATAATCAAAGAAAAATAAATTAGCTCCATTGATCGTAAAGAGAAATTTTATCGCTACGAGAATGAAAATGGGGTAGAAATAAAGGGGAAGAGAAGAAGGAACACGATCATTCTTTTCACGCAGTCACACGGAAACTCAGACCACGTTTGCCGCAGAGAATAACATTTAATTCGATTTAAAACTAACAAATTACTTTAGAAATAAAAGATAATGGTTTAATAGGACAAGATAGTGCTTCAAAATTTCCTCCTATCCCCCCCCCCTGTTTTATCTAAATTTTTTTTTTTTTTAACATTTCAGACGACCCCGTCTCTGTTTTTGAACTTTTCTGCCTACCAGACACGATTACGAGGGTTATTATTTTTCCAA
Organism: Medauroidea extradentata; assembly: GCA_003012365.1. Taxonomy (NCBI): domain Eukaryota; kingdom Metazoa; phylum Arthropoda; class Insecta; order Phasmatodea; family Phasmatidae; genus Medauroidea; species Medauroidea extradentata. The sequence goes on from PNEQ01057494.1 coordinate 40,329, forward strand.
CCTCCGATCGGTTGTAATAAAAAAAAATGGGAATGAGTTAGGAAATAATTTTAATGTCAAAAGAAACGTACATCTTTACACTATTTTTCCACATAATTACCGTGCAGATTGAGGCATTTGTCATACTGATGCACCAGCTTGCTGATATCCTCCTTACAGTTCGTATTTGGCACCGAGTGACTCCCACCTTTTCCCCACGTTAAAAAGGGGCTTGGAGGACAACGCTTCAACACCCATGATGAACTGCAGGACTGTTAAAACGTGGCTGAATAGGCAGGAGGCATCATTCTTTGCAGAGGGTATAGGCAGGCTGGTGCATCGGTACGACAAATTCCTCAATCTGCACGGTGATTATGCGGAAAAATAGTGTAAAGACGTCCGTTTCTTTTGACATTAAAATAATTTCCTAATTTATTCCCGTTTTTTTTTATTACAACAGATCGAAGGTTGGAAAAAAAAGTAACCCTCGTAAATTGGTGCGTGTTTCCTTCCCTTAATTGAAGAAGACGACTGTACCTCTTTATTTCGTTGTTTCTGTTTCACTCACGATAAAACATTGACTACGGCCCCGAAACTATGGCTAAATTGTTAAAATTTAATACAACTGAACTTGCCAATTTAACAGGAGTTTACGACGTCCGGCACAACCGACTGCTGCTGTGGTATATGTTCGACTGACAAGTTAGAAACCAGCTGTGCCCCGTCTACGTCAGTTTGCTGCTGTGACGTCAGCTACGTCTTGATTGGTCTCCGGCAGTCACGTGTGCTGTTTTTAGCCGAGAACGTTCCGTCTTTATGTTTTTATGCGGTTTGCAAAACTATTTTTAATTGATAGCGCCATCGTAGTAAAGAGGGCGTTGATGTTCATGTTTGATGTAATTGTATTACGGTTGGACGATTCAAACTGAGTACGAGTAGATTTTCTACTGTAAATATGCGTCCTTTTTATCATAAAAGTACACTGACAATGTACGCAGCTTATGCCCTCTGCCTTATTGACGCCTAAAATACTGTAGAAAACCATTATAGGTCATAAAAGAAAACATGACTTTAGCCCAAAATGGCAAGGATTATTTTTTTCCTCGTAAGGTATAAATTTGTTAGTTGTAAATTAAAATGATTTATTAAATCGCTTCAGCGCAAGTTGATGGTATACTTTTTTTAAAATTTGGAATGTTTAGAGATTACGTGTACATGTTACACCTTTATGGTAGGATATTTTGAGACTTGGAAATATTTCAACATAATATATTTCCATTCATGTAGGAAGGTTGAAAAATAACACTACGTTTCGTTAAGCATGCATGTTGGAATAGTTAATAGAAATTTTTGATAGTAAGTCATAATTAATATTAGAATATTGTGACAACCATGCAATGCGTAAAGTAATGTTATATTGTTTGAATTGCAATTACGTTGCGAGAATGTTACTGTGGGTGTATTTTGTGTTCGATTTCCCTGTAGTATATTTTTGCACAATTTTATACAATATTTGATCATAATAAATGTGATATGATTTGCTACAGAATTGATACCATTTTTTAAGAACGTACATTTTTGTACTTAATGGTTGGATCCAAATTGTTCGTCACATATTTCTGAATTACATATGGGCTGCGAACTTGAACGTTTTGTTAGACATAGTATGAAACAAAATATTGTGTATTGTAATCTTGTTATTACAGATATGAAAACAGTAGTGTGTATTACAATTGTATTACAAATGTATTACAACTTCCATGTAACTGAAACGAGGAACATAACTGCAAATAAAACAATTGAAGTAATTTTAGTGTTATTATTGTTAACATTCAAATAGTGCTATATCGACAACAGTCTCATATTGACCCCATGTTCATGTGAATTTTTTTGATCACAATGACTAGTACTATCACCTCCCAGAATATTGCCCTTTACTCGTAAGACATCCCGTATAACCCAAAAGTGGCATGAAAGTATGAGTGATATGAGACTGGCCCAATCGGAAAGCTCGACGAGCTGCCACTGCTGGCTCGGTAAGTACTGGGTTGGTAGTTAAGGACGTTGGACCCGTAAAGATTCAAAATGTTTACATTTGTGCCAAACACTGTTCAACATTTACATATCAGATAACATGTCATTTCACCAAATAAAAAATATATGTCCCATTGTTTAGCATAATCACATATCAAAGTCACAAAATGGCAGTTGCGGCGTAGCCAAAATAATAAAAAAATAATTAATTTGCAGAAACAAGATAATTCATATTGGTACTTAATGATGTAAGCTACTTCAAGACACTTTTGTATACACAAAGCGTTGCATTTTTGAATTTTTTAAAAATTTATGAAAATGAGTACAATTTTGCATAATTTTGAAATTTGGTTACTACTGAAATTTACAAAACTAACTTTTGTCAAACATGTCATAAAATGCATTGATACACTGACTTTCAGTTCCTGTAATTTTGAATTCATTAGTTAATTACTTTTTTTTTTGTTTCATCGCAATGACCAATTTGTAACTTCGATCGGTGATTATGCAAAAACTATGGGGCCTAATTTTTTTATTTGGGAAAATGACGTGTTGTCTGATGTGCAAAACTTGAACAGTGTTTGGCATAAATATAAAAAAAATTAAATTTTACGGGTCGCGGGAATAATTGTAATAAAATATTTGAATTAAATAGTTTAAGTTTTGTAGGCGTTACTTGTGAGCATAATTTCATTTTACAATAAACAATTTAGCTCAGCCAGTTTTCCCATAACGGCATTTCAAATTTAAAATTTGCATGGTTTTAGTTCATACATTCCTCGAAAACCAATCAACATACTGAAACGAAATAATTCGCAGTAAAGTACCTGGCCCGAGATAGGGCTTTTAAGTATATTAAAACCCATTCGAACCTTGTTTTGTATTTTTAATAAATTTCTGAAATTTTAGATTTGTTTGCTTCTTTTATGAATAGTTTTTAATGCAAAATTATTTTATATTGGATTTTTATATACTTAAAAGCCCTAGCCCGTGAGATGTACTTATACTAAGATTTTTTTCGTTTCATTAAGTTAATTAGTTTTCAGAGGGTGGGGGTGTATGAACCAAAAACATGCAAATTTTGACTTTGAAATGCCATTATGGGAAAAATGGCTGAGCTAAAAACTATTATAAGAGGAAAATGTACTTCGAAGTTACGTCTTTAAAACTAACACTGTTTCATACATATATAAAATTATGATTTTTTCCCCATTTGAACGCTCTTAACTCAGTCTACTGAAGACCTGAGGAGGCCAATTCTCATTAACATCGGCGTTAACGACAGTCCTGTTAACACTAGCGGGATCCGCCGTTTGTAGCGGGACTGCAGCTCGAATCTCTTTCGGGGCGACCGCGAGTTAACAGCAGTTCTAACTGGACTCCTGCTCGATCTAGCAAGAGTTGTTCTAAATACAATTCTCATCTAGACCGAGCAGCGGTCTAATGGGACCTTTAACTGGACCGGCCTAGCGTAGGCACTGCGGGCTGCGGTAAGCAAGTTAGCGAACCTTGTTAGCGAGTCTGTTCAGTTACATTTACAGAGGAACTGCCATATTTATTTGAAATATTTGTATGCGCCGACGAAGATATTGGGATTTTATATTCGAGGAGAATCCATTCTAAAATTGTGCACCTACATTTAGTATCATTTTACAAATGATTTGTGTATTATGTGTTCACATGGGCGTAAAAAAATACGCACTCTTGTAATATCCATCGTGTACCTGACACAATTACATACACTCTAAAAAATTTTGTAAAATGTATAAGGATATTCCTTGTACTTTTACAAGTCCTTGTAAAAGTACAAAGAATATCCTTGTAAAATCATTAGTTTATGAAGTTACAAAGGTAAGCTTTGCAATACTACAAAGGAATTCCTTGTAGGCTTACCTATACCGACAGTTCCTGCACTGTAAATTATTTTGTAAAATATGACAAGGCACTTCTTCGTAGTTGTACAAACTTTTGTAAATGTTGAAAATATTCCTTGTAAAATTATTAGTTTATAACGTTTAAAGGAATTTGTTTGCAAAAAACTTAGAAAAAATGTGTAGCCTACAAAAATCGTAAGTTCGTCGGAAATTACTTATGCGAAGATCACAACCTCTAAAAAGTATTTTCTGGAATAAAGTGAATGTTTATATTAAGAGAGTTCTTTAAAGGGAAGAATTATTACTGAACTTTACATTGAATGTATACAAATTAATAAATACTGGCCGATACGGAAGTCAGAGAAGTCTAAGGGTTCGATGTGTAGTTTCTAAGCGTGGGGCGAGTGGTTCGAAACTTAGTGCTTTGCGAGTTTTTTTTTTTTTTTTATATTTTCAAAATAATTTCTTGTATACGTCCTTTATTAGAGAATTATTTGATAAATAAGTTCAGTGTTGTTTATGAAGCACAATGAACATATTTTTTTTTCGTATTGAAAGTACAGCTACAAGGCTAGTCCTTGTTATTTTACAAACATATACTTTGTATTTTATTACAAGGATAACTATTGTAGTTATACAAGGAATTTCTTTGGCAACTGGGTTTCCAAGGCTATTTTTTTTTGTAAAAGTACAAACATTTTTTACAGTGTACGTACGTTCGTAAATTTATACGCCTAGTTTATTGCTAGTAGCTATTGCATAAAATAAATCACTCAATATAAATTTACCAGCGAGTACAATAATGTTATAACAATATAAACATTCGTTACGCTCATGTAAGTAACGATTTCGATTTGTACGTTAGGTTGAGATAAACTGCTCCGTTATTCAAATTCGTTCGAGCAAACATAATGTTTTGTCAACAGCAATGTACCACTCGTGTTTAATTTCAGACATATGATACTTTTGTGTAAAATTATGTGATCCTATATCAAGTTGTTAAAAAAAGGCAAGGTTACATTGTCAAAAAATAATGTCCCAGTACTAGGCCTACTGCACGTTTAGAGGTTCGAGACAGAGGTATGTTATTGATTCTGATGAAAGTCATAACTGATACTTTATTAACCATAGAACAAAATACATTGTTATGGGTTTCGTCACAACGTAAACAAAACGACACATTTAATTATATACAGTACATGTGCAAGCGTTTCAAAACACTCTATTAAGTTAATTAAATTTAGTACTTGAATTATAGTCATTGAACATATGTATGCCATTGACATCGTTAAGTACAGAAAATCAGTCCGGTATAAGCTCACCATCAGTTAATGTTCTTTTCAAGAATTTGTTAAAATCATAATGGGGATTATTCAGCAGTCGAAGCCCGCCACAGTTACAAAATCACGCACCAACTTCTTTGTCGATTGTCTTTTCTTTCTTTACAAAAGAGCATCGTTATTCTCTCATTGGCTGATATGAATTTCATGTAGCGGGAAGTAGCGTTCAAACGTACTATTTAAGTGGACTCCTGTCTGATATAGCAGGAATGGCACAAAATGTGATTCTCAAGATGACCGAAATACGCCCTAGCGGGACCGGCCGTAACGTACGCTACGAGGGCTGCGCTAAGCTGTTAGCGGGAGTGTCGTTATATGGTTCTGGAATTGGTATTGGTATTTATTTAGCGTTCATTTGTGCGGCATTAGAACGCTATTAGAACTCGTCAATTATACGTACAAAAATATATATAAATAAAAAATTTACAACAATTATGTAAGGAAAAACTTTTAAATTGTTCTAGCACATAATAATTACAAAGAGTAAATTATGTAACGTATATCTTGCAAAGTACACAAATGTTTTTCAGACAATACGTGTTGAGTCATCCCAAAATGAATCTCAAAGGTAAAGTAAATCTACAGCAAAATTACTTACATTACTTTTTACCATTAAGATATTAGGGATGTACACATCCTTCTGCAATATATTAAATAGATAAAACACGTACTTAGTAAAACAAAAATGTTATTTTACCAAGTAAGGAATGGTCAATTGAAGAAACTAACATAATGTGGAGAGGAAAACACTAGACTATGACAGGTATTCTTGTACTGTATAGAGTGAGCCATTCAGGAGGAATGCAAACAACTGTTTCTTGAAGTTATTCGTCGCATTTACCACTTTTATTTGTTCAGGAGCTCGGTTCTCATTCGAATCGGCGTTGAACTGGAGTCTTGTTACACTAACAGTGTTCACCGATTGTAGCTGAATTGTTATGATTCTCGTTTAGCGGGATCCCGCTACATTTTGTGGTTTAAATGGTCCAGTTAAATGTAAGCGAATAACCGGGCACCCTATACGAGGCTGTCTGCGAGTTCCGTGAATTATAATGTACCCAAGCGCAAGACTTCGCTCGCTGGCAAATGAGAGAATAACGATGCTCTTTTGTAAAGAAAGAAAAGACAATTGACAGAGAAGTTGGTGCGTGATTTTGTAACTGTGGCGGGCTTCGACTGCTGAATAATCCCCATTATGATTTTAACAAATTCTTGGAAAGAACATCAACTGATGGTGAGTTTATACCGGACTGATTTTCTGTACTTGACAATGACAATGGCATACATATGTTCAATGACTATAATTCAAGTACTAAATTTCATTAACATAATAAAGTGTTTTGAAACGCTTGCACATGTAGGCCTACTGTATATAATTAAATGTGTCGTTTTGTTTACGTTGTGACGAAACCCATAACACTGTATTTTGTTCTATGGTTAATAAAGTATCAGTTATGACATTCATCAGAATCAATAACATGCCTCTGTCTCTAACCTCTAAACGTGCAGTAGGCCTAGTACTGGGACATTATTTTTTAACAATGTAACTTTGCCTTATTTTAACAACTTGATATAGGATCACATTATTTTACATTCAAGTATCATATGTCTGAAATTAAACACGAGTGGTACATTGCTGTTGACAAAACATTGTGTTTGCACGAACGAATTTGAATAACGGAGCAGTTTATCTCAACCTAACATACAAATCGAAATCGTTACTTACATGAGCGTAACGAATGTTTATATTGTATTAACATTATTGTACTCGCTGGTAAATTTATATTGAGTGAATTATTTTATGCAATAGCTACTAGCAATAAACTAGGCGTATATATTTACGAACGTACGTATGTAATCGTGTCAGGTACACGATGGATATTTCAAGAGTGCGTATTTTTTTACGCCCATGATGAACACATAATACACAAATCATTTGTAAAATGATACTTAATGCAGGTGCAAAATTTTAGAATGGATCCTCCTCGAATATAAAATCCCAAAATCTTCGTCGGCGCACTCAAATATTTCAAATAAATATGGCAGTTCCTCAGTATATGTAACTGAACAGACCCGCTAACAAGGTTCGCTAACTTGCTTTCCGCAGCCCGCAGTGCCTACGCTAGGCCGGTCCTGTTAAAAGTCCCGTTAGAGCGCTGCTCGGTGTAGATGAGAATTGTATTTAAAACATCACTTGCTAGATCGAGCAGGAGTCCAGTTAGAACTCCTGTTAACTCGTGGTCGCCCCGATTGAGAATCGAGCCCCTATGTTAGGTTACACCCTCCCACTCCCCCTTCGCCGCGTAGAAGGGTCGTGGCAGTGAACGGAAGAACAGCTATCCGCGCGCCATCTATGAGTCCCTGGCGAGTATGTGTTTTCGCCCGTAAATATGTAAACAATAGAACAAGGCCGTGTATCATGCGACATACATGTTAACCGTAGAACAAGGCCCAGTATCATGTAACGCGCATGCTAGCCGTAGTAACGTCGTAAGTTAGGACGTGTCTGATACTGTGATATTGTAGCGTACATGAAGTTTACAAAGAAAAATTCATGTATTCCAGGGACTCAGAGCTGGCGCGCGAGCAGTACCTTGCTGCTTCACTTGATATTTGCGTACTGATATATTTAAAAATTACCAGACCTCGGAAACGACAACACGATAACTTGATGAGTTAAATATGGGTTATTGCACAATAAACCAGTTGATCAATCAGATATTTAAAATTTCTTACGGAGAAATGTTGTATGTAACACACGGGTGGTCATTTCCGTTACCTTCAAAACATGCCGGCATTCGTAGCGTAGTCAGTCAGGCACCGGTCTACACTGCTAAAGGTCCTGGGTTCAAGTCTCGACTAGGGAATGGCTATTGTGTTGTCCGTTAACCTCAGTTCATCCTCATCAACTGTTACAGGGCCGTAAAACACTCTTACATCACCTTCATTACAGGTGAAAGTATTAATACCGGTTTGCTATTCTGTTAAAACGTTCCCGTCAAAATAGGCATTATTTATTAAGGCTGTTCAAGGGCCTCGGACATGTAATGAAAATCAATGTAACATAAGGAATTCATAATATATATGTAGCAAGTATGTGTTTGGTACCTACTTAATAAAGTTTCGGAACTGAAATAGCTTTTGTTTCATTTATTTTAATGAGTCTTCTGTCCTAATTTAATTCATACAAATCATAACTATTTTCTTTTCC
>PNEQ01057501.1:0-10944 GCA_003012365.1 Medauroidea extradentata
CTCACTCAAGTAGGAGAGAGACGGATGTCGAACGCTGCCGAACGCAAAGGCCGATTGTACTTCTTTGTCGCTCGTTCCGCGCTCTCGCTTGCACTTCAAGCCTTACATGGAACGCCTCAGAGCGAGGTAACGCCGCATGAGTAATGTTTTTTCGTGCGTGCAGCCGGCTCTATCGAATTATAAGACGTTGTCACGTCAATAATACGTTTGGAAGTGTAAAATCAAGAGGGCGTGCCATACATAAAATAACGCAAAACGCTTTGTTCATTTTTGCCGGAATCTGACAGCCAATATATTATCCAGAAATCAATAATTCTAAAAAATATACTTTGCCTGCTTCATGCCATGTTCATATATAAAAATAACAGCCATTTGAATATTTTTTATTACACAAAAATCTGACGAACTAATACCTAATTGTTTTATATTTTAAAGAATTTTATCAAACCTTGCACCCACATAAAGGTGCACCACGCTACACATAAAGCAATTCGTAAGGTCACGTGGCTGTAATGAATTTTATTAGTTCTGTGCTTATATTTTCAAAATGGCTGCTATGGCTCTCATGAAAAACCTAAAAGAACCATATTTTAGAACTCCATCAGACTCGGCACACATGCCGTATACAGTATTCTGTCGCCATATTGAATTTTATAATTTTTTTTTTTTTTTGGAATTCTAAGAAAAAAATTGTTAAATATGGGACTATACCTCAAATTATATTTACATTTCGCTACAGTACAGACCTTGCAATTTAGTTGTTAACATATAATTACGCCGCAATGTGCGTGGCAAATTTTTTTATATTCATAATTTGCCCGACAAATTGCGACCTAACTATACATTACTAGCTCAACTGTCACGTCTATATTGCAGCACAAAGTAAATAGAATTTGCGGTATAGTAGCCGATTTAACATTTTCATTCTCAGGATTCCAAAAAAAGCGAAAAATAATAGAATCCAATATGGCGACTGAAACTGAGCCGAGCCTTAACTTGTGCAATTTGTTCATACCGTATTAGAAGTTCTTAAAAAATCGCGACAACACAGACAAGTCCAAGCGTCAGACCAGTTGAAGCGTTCTTGCATTCGGGCCTAACAGCAAAATATTCAAAAGCTATCCAATAAATTACGCATTTATAAATATCACGCAAACGAGTACAAGTTATTTACTGGAAAGCTAACACTTTAAAGCCCTGGATAATTTTTCCTTTCAACCAACTTGAATCTTTCAGTTACTTGCCACCATAAAAATAGCGTACAAATATCACCGTACTGAAATGTTAACAACTGAGACTAAAACAGGACAAAAATGTTTTATTACAGTTCTTGGAAAAACAGTACCAAATGTTCTCACCGTACAGTTCACAGCAAGTGTCATACGGAAGGCCACCCGTTACCCCAACTCACGTTCTGAGATATTTAGTTTCTACTGTTTCTGCAATTATAATTTTTTTTAAAGCTTAAACGAGAGCAGATATCAAAAACCTGTCAAGGCAGTTTTGTTTAAAATAGTTTTTGCCATTATATCTAATTTTCTTAAAGCACGAAACTGTACGGTTTTGACTAAAAAGTCAATTAACCAGAATTTAGTTAATTACACAATTAGCTAAAACTATAGTATTTACTGCCTTGAAAAAAACCCAGCCAATATGGAGAAGACGATTTTTAACAAAAATGACAGACAGATTTTTGATATCTGTCTCGTTTAGGCGTAAAATTAATATTGCTAAAAAAAAAAAAAAAAAAAAAAAAAAAAAAAAAAAAAAAAAAAAAAAAAAAAAAAAAAAAAAAAAAAAAAAAAAAAAAAAAAAAAAAAAAAAATAGAAACTAGAGAGGATGGTCTTAACTGCAAAACCTTCCTAAAATGTAATGGAAGTTTTTAACCCGTAGCTAATGAGAACTGTTACTACACAAGTCTAGTAACATAAGTATACATTTGACTGTTCCTTAACGTCTGGGAACGATACACTGATGAACGGGAAACAATTCTATCACAGCTACTTTCTAAATACTCCTATACGCAGGTGTGGTAAATTTAGAAGTAATTGTTAACGATATACACTTTCCACTGCCACGGTGAAAATACGCGCTGGCAGCCCGCCCAGGAAGCAGATTTGGCGGTAAAACAAACGTTGTGGTCTGTAGCTGCACATTAATTGTTTACAAATGCATCGCGCCGTCGGAACATGCGAGCGGGAACATGCTACGTGAACTTTCTATAAGCACACGGGTTCTCGGCCAACTGTGCCGCCCAAACTTCCAGCAGAAATTTTCGCATTAAAGCAATTTTCGGGACAAAACACCCGACTGCATAAATTTGTAATAAAATGCGCTAACCAGGTCATTATTACAGGGCACTGCTGTATTCTCTTATAGGCTTTTCACTTTGACGACAGTTATAATATTAAGAATAAGGAACAAATAGACTGAATTGGCCATTGACATTACATTTTTTTTTGCAGGGATATCCATACACACGATTTAAAACTTACATTGCTATGTTTATATTTATTCTTGGCGGAAATGTAATATTTTTGAAATGATAAAAAATACACATAAAATAACTAGGGACAGAAAAATTCCGTGAATTCATGGTGTACATGTTAGAATAAACCATCCTGTGTATAATCAAGCCCCGACCATTAGTCAACTAGTTGCTACTCAATGGAACAGCATACAATAAACTAATAGACGGGGCTTGAGTATTCATAGTACAATGGATTCTAGCCTGCAGGTAATTGAATTAGCGAAAATTTCCTGTCCCTAAAAGTAACCAGTAACCAACCAGTGCTTATAAATTGGGACACAAGATTTCGGTGAAAATATTTCTGCACAAAGAGCACTTCTGTAGCTTTGGTTCGTGGTCATTGGCTGTATGTTTTAAACTCTCGTGCATCTTGGGGTTCAACACGCAAACCAGAGAAGTGTGATGTCGAAGTAACCTTGCTCTGATGACTGACTGACATAGTCAACCGAGCGACGTCTGTGCTATGCACAAATACACTCTAATAACCGTGAAACAGAGCTGCAGAGGTTCACGTGGACACTGAAACAAAAAACTTTCCACCAAAATCTGAGGCAGCTACATATAAGTGCTCATTTTACCATGCGCAGCCAAACGCTAAAATACATTTTTGCCATATGTAGCTGAAAGTCAATCTTCGCCAAATGTAGTTGAAAGTCAGCTTCCGTCATACGTACTTGAAAGTCATTTTCCACCATAACTAAAAACCATTTTCCACTAAAAGTAGCTGAAAGTCATTTTGCACCAAATGTAATCGAATGTCTGTTTCCGCCATGTGTAGCTGAAAGAACTTTAGCAAAAACTAAGTCATTTCCACCTAACGTGGTTAGAAGTAATTTATCGCTTAATGTAGCCGAAAGTCTGTTTTCGTTAAAAGTAGCTGAAAGCCAATTTTCGCACAATGTGTACCTTAAAGTCGATTTCCGCCATATGAAGCAGAAAATCAGATTCCGCCAAATGTAAGAGAAAGCCAGTTTTGCGCCAAATATAGCGGAAAGTAATTTTCCACCAAATGTGTTGCCGAAAGTAATTTTCCACCAAATGTTGTCGAAAATAATTTTCCGCCAAATGTCATCGAAATCAATCTCCTGTAAAATGTTGCCGAAATTCATTTCTCGCCAAAGTAGTTAAAAGTAACTTCTCGGCAAAAGTAGAGGAAAGTGATAAAAGTAGTGGACACAACACCGCGGTCGCGGACAGTTGGGTCGCATTCCTCCAGCGGGTGTCGATCACCGCTCCCACGCTGCACCGCAGAAGGCGCAGTGACATTTCCTCACACGGCCTTCCACTGCACACAGCGGCAGTGGTCCATTGTTCGCAGACATTCCAACCCGCACCAGCAGCCAGCGTGACCTCGCCTGCCGTACCGCCTATGTACCCGGCGCCAGCTCAGTCAACTCTGCTGTAACCGCCCTTTGCGTATTTTAACCTCCGATATGCACAGAGCGGAAACATTTACGAGTTCACTGATCTGAACACAAGACTCCCAAGTATATACCTCCACTCAAGTGACAAACAGTGGCTCATTAGTAGAGACCTGCAAAATTCGCGTTATCATTTGGTAGCAGACTAAACTTCACTTTCCTATACATAACAGAGCATAATCTGCGATCCAATTGGCCACGAACTTTTATGTGTTGTCATTTACGTGTGTTACGTCTTTACAGAGATTGGCCTCTCTACCGTGTAAGCATTCTCCGCGGCAAGTCACGACAATACCGGCCAGCGGGAGACGTCGAACGAGCCTATAGTCACTTGGAGTCTAGTCAGCTGTCAGAAAATAACGCGAATTTTGCATGTCTCTACTCAATAGCTGATCGCTGATACAGTGATACCAAATTAATGGGCCTGTATTTAGTTGATTCTTTTTTATTTGTAGAGCAACGATCGTGCGGAGTCACAATAATCTTATTCTGATTGGTGAATTAAAATGAGAACCGTTTCTTAACAAAGACACGCTGCCAATAACCATGAAGCATAACTGCCGTAGTGCACGAGAGACACTGAAACAAAGTGGGGCAAGAATCTTTTCGCGACAAAATCGTGGCCCTAATTATTGGTTCAGCGCCTACAGGGGTTGTCAAATAAGTCAAGGAACACTTGAATGGTGTTATGCAGAAGGCATCCTAGCCACAAACGTAAAGAACAGACAAAAAAAGAACTCCTAAATTATTATGCATCTTCAGTAATTTACCACACAAAGTCAAACAGAGGTAGAGTATTTGAAAATGAGACTATATTAGTTAAAATAATAAAACCTGTTTATGTAACAATGTTTCATGTCTACTTTATCAAATATGGGATGGTCTCTTTCTGTGTAACACCATTCAATTGCGAAGTAACAACAAGTAACGGTTGTTTAAAATCTAGCTTGTGCCGAAAGAAAAGGCGAAATTTACACATTCCTACTGGTATGGTGCATGGCACAAACCAAGTCGCATCAACGAGCAACCGGCGCAGTTTCAGGATGTATATTGTACGTCTGATATAAGAATTCCACTTGTTGACAGTTGTAACCACATTCCTTTGTACTGCTGTTGCCGTGAAATAACCAGTGTATCCCTCTGACACGAGTTATTTTTGTACAAACAAACTCAACTAGCTCACAAACTGTAAGGTACTTCAGAATGAAAAGTGTTTTTCTGTATACATTTGAACACGTGGAAGTCTTCAAAACTGAAAAAAAAAAAAAAAAAAAAAAAAAACTGGCATTTTGATGTGAGACAGACTATATCACAGAACAATCAGTATTTGAAGCAACAGAGCACAAGGCGAAGCTGAGTCATTCTTTTTTCAGTGTGAGTCAGTCGGGAATTCGCCACTCTGCTGAGTGCTGGCACATGCAAAATGTCTTCTTCTTTGCTACCTCACTTCACTTAAAACACACCCCTCAAGACAAAAAACAGACGAGGCGTTATCGACGCAGAGCCGAAGTGATCATGTACGGAAGAAACTTACCTCTTTTATTAAAACTTATGCGTGAGTGAGATTACGAAGTGAATTTCACGAAGTTGTTTCACGACTCAGCGCTTCACCACGGAATTTAAAAGAGGAATAAAAGTTTTATAAACTACTTCTCAAATTAATTAATTTTAAACATGACTATTCCAACCTTAAAAACATAATTAATATGTGACATTACATAAAGAATAAGCCTACTGCTACATTGCGAAACATTTACTGCAAAAAAATGTAAATTGACAAACCACATACATTTTTGGTAGTTTTACATTATTTTGTGCATAACTATGAACAACAGCTACAGTAGGTGTCGTCTTACAGAAATGTTACTAAGAATCTAACAAGTTTAGAAAAAAGTTATAAACTACAAACACTGCATAGTAAAAACTATTTTATAGACAACTCGGAGACTATTTTGACAAGATATGATCTGTTTAAGACTTAAGGAAATTAATGTAGCAACAGCTAAAGGCCATTCAGAACGCGCCCATTCCAGCCATTTTCACTCTCCCAGATTAATCACAAGGAACAAATAAATATATAAACAATAAAGAAAAACTTTTCAGGCATGTAGCCATTCTTAAACGCTATTCGCAACTATATAACTAGTAAACAAAATTTTTCTGACATGCGGCGACCTACCTAGGCAGCACCCCTAGTCAACACTGTAGACTACATGTATTCTATTGTAATACCAAGGCCACTGACAGTTGACTGATGTCCACGGTTTGATTACTATAAAAATAAAAACATTTATTACCATTACATCAGTGATTATTATAATATTTATTTAAGTATTTTAAAATGGCGATGTGGTGTAATGCATTTTGCCTTCTCTAACACCTATCTACAATGCACCTCATATTATATTTACAATTGGATAACTACAAACAATGTTACGTCAAGTCAACTATTACTAACAGTACACAAGAGCACTAACCTGAAACAGTACAGAACACTAAAGATAAAGAGCAGAGGTATAAGTTTTAAATAATGGGTAAAAGGAAAGTTACCTTTGACAATTTAAGTTGATAAAAACACAGCAGCTACTTAATCTAGAAAATAAAGTTTAAAGATATCCATACATAGGGTCTACCTTACTAATTACAACTATATGACTTAACATTAAATTATGTTTTCCGGACTTATCTTGATAAACCAAGCGAAGTCGGTTTCATAAGTCGTTAATAAAACACTACTTTTAATATGACGTTATGACCGTTATTTGCTTGCGTATTTTAATTTGTTACCCATATTACATAAAACGATCAATTCAATGAGTGCGCATCTCATCATCGCAACACCAACTTTCCTCAAACTAGCGTTCAGGTTCAGAGGATAGAATCTTCGCAGTTTAACGACAAGAGGCGGGGAAGACGCAGGACATACCGTATACATTAGCTGTCTACTATTAACGAAAGGACGTCATGCTGAAGAGGATGCATCAGGAGGACTATCTTATCACACTGTCGTTTGTGTTAAGATCTTCCAAAATACTTTAAAACGCCCAGGGATATTCATGTTACTCGTGGTTTCAGATAAGGTACACGTTATTGTTTATACTATTTCTGCGAAAAATTTTTTTTTGTAAGCTTAAACGAGAGCCGATATCAAAAACCTGTTCGGCAGTTTTGTTTAAAATGGTTTTGCCGTGATAGCTTTTTTTTTTTTTTTTCAAAACAAAAAATTATATGGTTTCGACTAACAAGTCAATCTGAATTTAGTTAGTTACATAATTAGCTAAAACCATAGTACTTACTGTCTGGAAAAAATCAGTCAAAATGGAGAAGAAGATTTTAAACAAAACTCTCTAACAGATTTTTGATATCTGCTCTCGTTTAAGGCGTAAAAAATTCATATAGCTAAAAAGTAGAAACAAGAGAGCATGGCTTATTTACCTCGGGGCCCTGGTATGAGCAAAGATAAGTATATGCATGTTGAAACTACGTATATCCACCAGTGACTTTTTTGTTCCTCTTGGTACAGTCCACATTGCTATAGGACCCTGACGACAATATCCTAACCACTGCACTGTGCTTGGTGAGTAGGGGGCCTACGTGAGAAACTGACACTGGCGTCAGAGTACTTGTTTATTGTGGCTAACCGATGGCATATGTAAAATGACTCCGTTGTTTTCTTAAAATTCCGAAATTCCTATTTGAAATTTCCTCACTTTTCCATGGTTTCAAGCCAATACCTTATAAACAGGGCCACGATATTACGGCGAAAAGATTTTTGCAATATTTGGTTTCAATACGTCATGTGCACATCTGCAGCTCTGCTACGTCGTCTGTGATTGGATGATTTTACTCTCACTTGCCTTGGCAAATTACTGACGCACGGAATCATAATAATCTTATTATGATTGGTGCAGTCAAATGAGAAACGTGTCTGAACAAAGACACGCTGCCAATAACCATGAAGCTCAGCTGCCGATGTGCACGTGAGACACTAAAACAAAGTGGGGCAAAAATTATTTTCGCGACAAAATCGTGACCCTAAAGTTCCCTTAACTTAATTCTACCTTACGTACAACAACTTTCCTTTGCCGATTAAATAAACGCGCCATCAGTTAAAACAGATGTTTACAAGTAGGCTTACTCACGGACTCAATACTAGCAGATAACACATACAAAATAGGACGACACAAATTTCTTGTACCGATGCAAAGTTTTTTCGTGTGCATTTATACCTTCAAGTACTATGTTCTGCGAGTACTTGTAAATGCCTGCTTTCAATGTTAATACAGCATGTAATTAGTTGCATAGCTCCTTTTTATCTTTTGAATGGTTCAAATTAATTCCTACGTCCATGCAAATAAAGAAACTGTAATTTTTTAAGCAGTATTTAATTATTTATTTTTCCCCTGACCCAGGTGAAAATTCCCTGACATTTCCCTGACTTCCTTGAGGGTGGATTCCCTGAAATTGTCCGTAACAAAGCAATATATTTGTAAGAGTGTCTTTTTTAGCAACGTTGGGAGGCTCGGAAACAGTACTTTTAAAAATTTTAAAAGAACTCGACAACTCTCGTCTTGATTGTGTTCGCAAACCAGTGAGAGTAACACTAATAACAGTTTCGCAAAATAAATAAATAAACAAACGCGAACAATTCTAAAACACTACAGGAAAACCTCTTGGACCGATTTTTGTGCTCGGCTTTTGTGAAAAACAATCATTACAATGATTTCCAGAGAACTGGGAGTCGTTAAAAACTCACAATACAACGAAATAACCAGATACAATAAAATAAAAACGAACCTGTAACAATGTTAAACAACATGGTAGACAAGCCCTTTTGAATTTTTGTTTTGCTCTTTTACTTTTTGTATACTTTTACCAGGAACAAACACAGTTTCTACCCAACTGTAATTAAGCTGTTTTTGTTTGTTTGCATATTTCCAACACCACACACGGTCCATTCAAATTTTCTTTGTACATAATAAGTTTCCTGAAATTTCCAGCACAACCTCAGGACTGCCGACTTTTTATGAACCCTATATTTAGTACGTTATTCAGGTGTACGATGACATATAATTACGGTCGTAAAAATACGCTGCGTCAAGTTTAGGAAACTCGTCAAAACATTTTTTCTTTCAAACCACCCAGTCGTAGCAAAACAAAGAAAAGTTTTCGCAGCGGCTCGCGAGAAGTTTCGCTGACGGGCAGATGTTTGCGAAGGCGGGACAATGAGAAAATAGACACACGTCAGCAGCAGTGTGTAAGACACGGAAGAAACAAGTCGCTCGTGTTACCCGGGACTAGAGCCTGGGAACGACAATCGCTCGCAGTTACAAGGTTGCAGGCGTGTCGCGTGCACAGCAGCCTAAGAGAAGACCCTACTAAGAAGGTCCGAAATTGAGTCCTAGAGAAAAAAATATATTTTAAGGGCGTTGGACCCATACAATTTAATTTTTTTATATTTGTGCCAAACACTGTTCAACTTTTGCACATCACATAACACGTCATTTCCCCAAATAAAAAAAATTAGGCCTCATAGTTTTTGCATAATCACCCATCAAAGTCTCAAAATGTCCATTGCGGTGTAGCCAAAATAAATAAAAGTAATTAACTGATAAATTCAAAATTACAGTAACTGATAGTCAGTGTATCAATGCATTTTATGACATGGTTGACAAAAGTTAGTTTTGAAAATTTCAGTAGTAGCTAAAAGTCAAATTTATGCAACAATTTACAAATTTTCGTCAAATTTCTAAAAATACAAACATGTATCGCTTCGTGTTCACAAAAGTGTCTTGAAGTAGCTCACATCATTAAGAATTAATACTAATTATCTTGTTTCTGCAAGCTAATAATTTTTTATTATTTTGGCTACACCGCAACTGCCATTTTGCGACTTTGATAGGTGATTATGCTAAAAATATGGGACATAATTTTTTTTATTTGGGGAAATGACATGTTATCTTATGTGTAAAATCTTAGCAGTGTTTGGCACAGACATAAAATTTAGGATTTTTACGGGTCCAACGTCCTTAAAGGCACGGAAACCGGGAAGGAGATTACGTCGAATATAAAATGTCCGTCAAACACCTCATCGCCTCTAGGCGCGGAGTACTAAACTGGCGTGCAGTGTTTTCGTAGAAAGTGTTTTTCAACGGGACTTCAAGCGATGACCCTGTTATTGTATTTGTAGAAAGTATGAGGTAAACTCCAATGCAGGTTTCTACGATTTGGTTTTACGATTACGACTGATATTTTCTCAACAACAGCGACGTGCAGAAGTTTATATTTAGCACTTTTGAGGAGCTTGGTAGTTCTGTTATTAACTAGCGGACGGCATTTTGAAGTGCGTCTTCTTTCCGAAGATTAACGCGTTACAAAAACATTTTCAATACTTATACATGGAAAAATACTTTTCATACCACACTAAAGACCAAGATGCAAAGTGCTGACTGAAATCTCTTCACTTCATTAACAAAATACACTTTTGTTGTTGTAATTATTGGGGAGTGCTCGTCTAGTTAAGTTTTTCGCGAAAAGAATTTTGCCTCACATTGTTTCTGTGCCTTACGTGCACAACCGCAGTTCTGCTTCGTGGTCAGCGATTGGATACTGTAACTGTCACGAGCCTTGGGATTCTACCGGCAAATAAATCACAGACGTATGTTGTTGCAGGATCTTTATTGTAACTGGCTCAGTCAATGAGATACAGCTCTTCACATAGACACGTTGCCAATAACCATGAAGCAAAATTGCAGATATGTACGTAAGGCACTGAAACAAAAGTGGAGCAAAATTCTTTCCGCTAAAAATAGGGGTCTCTACCTATCCTATAACTATGCGCGTGTTCCGTTGTTCCGTAGATAGTTCTTGTGCCTTCGTAACTCACGCGACAGCGATACGTATGAAACCAGAAAAGCAGGTGATTCGAATTCACGCGACGGTCTTCAACCGACAGATGCCATGCCGGCACGAACCTCGGTCAAAAGGAAGGG
>PNEQ01057502.1:0-10947 GCA_003012365.1 Medauroidea extradentata
CCGTCTCGGTCAAGGCGGACTAGCAGCGACAATCTACTTCCTTGACTACAAGACAATACACAGTATGGTTCATAATTAACATTATTAATTGACATATCAATACATCCCAACCTACCTAAAGTATATTAACTACTAACTATTGTACATTAACTAAGTCACTATATAGTTTCCACACTCTGTGTGTTGACCTTATGTCAACGGACTACCAAACTAAGGGGGACCTCTAGTCGGGGTACAACATTATGATACTGCCTGGCAAGTCGGGCAACGAAAAATTCGGGCTGAAATTAGACCAGCGTTGGGAAACCACGGAAGACAGCATCTCACTTCACCCCCTCGTAGTAGCGCAATAATGAGGACAAGCATGTCAATATAACGTCTGTTACCAAGTAGACTGGGTCTGTCGTCCACCAGCACTCATCCGATCTACAGCAGTCCAGTTCTTCTCCGGGGCTCGTGGGTCGAGTCCCGGCGGGTGCTTGCTCGTCCGTCGATGCCGTCACCTCATCAATCCAACTTTCGGTAAGGTCGTGTGATCTAGTTATGTGGCAGCAACTCTCAACTTAACATAATGTATTAGTAATCAGTAATATTGCGCTCCCCTCCTAAATTAATAGAACACACTGTAACCTATTTTGTATTCTGTGTACCCGCCCGTAAAGTACAGTAAATGCCAGTTTTAACATAACTGTCTTAGTCATTTAACCAGGGGCATCGTAAACGGGGGGGGGGGGGGGGAGAAGCCCCCCCCCAAAAAAAAATTCCCGGTGGAGGACTCCTACAAACCCCTTTATTACGTAGGTTATATGTACACTTTCTGTACCAGTAACGGCCCCCCCCCCAAAAAAAAAAAACAAATCAAATGCTTAAGACGCCGATGATTTAACCCTAAATAATATCTAAATAAACCTACAGTGTAGCTACCATCTGAGCGAACCCCGCCCCCTCAAATAATAATAACTTTTAACATCAACGATATATATGAACCCACAATAATATCAGTTCTGTTACAATATGCACTGTGTGGCAAGGTAGCACTATAGTTAGTCCCCTCTTGCGCTCCACAGATATTTTACTATTGCTGTTCTAGCCTGCATATTATGGGTGTACGTTAAAATTCCAAGCAGTCCAAACATGATTCTATGTTTACTTGACATAACATACATCAAATAGTACCTGGACGTGGAGCGCAACTCAGGGCTTTCTCCGTTCAGTGTTGCCACTCTGTGCAACTTAAAATGTCGTACAGCATTTTACCATCAACATTCTAGTCTCCCGTTCAGCCCAGGATTCGCGTGGCGTGCTTATTACGTGCGTGTTTCTGGACGTCTTGTGTAGTTGTGGCTAAGTGCTTGCCTCCCAGACTAAGACGATCCGTGCTCGATTCCTGGCGGGGCCGATGCCCGAAACGTATTGGTTGTTGCTTCTGGCTAGCGGGTTTCCTCGGCGCACTCCCGTTTCCCGCGCAGTTGGCATTCTCTCGCTTCTCCATTGCAGGGGCATCATATCATGTCATCTTGCACGATTCGGAGGACGCTTACGGGTGTCCTTGACAAAAGTCTGATGCTCTATGGTTCTGTGAAGCCTTGCCTAGGGCACTCTCTTCATTCTTTATTTATTAGGCCTATACAGAGTGTTGAAAATTTATATAGTCTGAGGGATTAATCCTCACATATACAGAAATAAAACAAAAAATAAATATATTTGGTCATACCTTCGAAAAGGCACTGTTACAGTACTATAGGTCGTTCGGAATAAAGTGAGCACTAAACATTTAACCTTTGAAATATATCACTACCCGTTACTGCATATAATTCAATATTAACTATAATTGTCTTATTGCTTGTATGGTTGGCAGCAAAATTACGCTTTATAGTTCCGTGTATTTTATTATTTAAATAAGTTACAATAATACTGAAAAAATCATCCGAAAACGACACTGTTGCATTTTATACAATTAACAAACTTTTTAATCAATATTTTTAAATTCCTATTGACTGTTCAATTTATCTTACACGCGCAAACATCATTAGTCGTTATTAGTCGCTACGTACGTTAAGATACGGATTGGCTGAAAATAGAACTTTATCAGGGTTTTTTTGAGTGCTCACTTTATTCCGAAGTGCCTATATACATGTATCATGACTTACAGTGCATGTCGCGTGCAATGGATCGTATTACTGTAGAATTCTACATCGGACAGTGCCTGCCGTCCTATTAAATACGACCAGTCTGGTGTGCTGTTGCCAGAAATAGCTGTAATTGCGTTCCACACAAACACGATCCAGTTCGCCCGCTGTTCACTATATATCATGTACTGTGAACTTTATTGCAGTAGTTGTGCCCTTTCGAACCTACGTTCACACGGTATTATTTGTTCTACTAAATTTGAGAATTGTTCTTCCAAAATATTGACAGTATCGAAAATTCCTAAATATTTCAACTGCATTTCATTTATAACGGTTTACGGTTTCGTTTACCCGCTCCCAAACGTGCAAGTTATTTTTAAACTGCAAAACTGTGTTTAAAAGAAAACAAGCTAACTCACGTATTAGAGGTTTTGGTTGCTTTCAGATGTCCTCATCAAAACCATAAACCGAATAAAGAGTAATTAAAATGAAACTTGGCTCAAAATGCAAGAAATACTCACGTTTATTAATAATTTACTCTCAGAGAACTGTGAAACGAAACGTTAATATTTCCGTTACAATGAAGGCTTTTAGTGTAATTAATAAAAGGAGAAAAAAATTCAAGTTAAATAGAAAAGAAATGCTCATCATAAAATACTATGTAAGAGTAAAAATTTAAAACTTTTAGGAGACCGAAGATCAAGTCGGTCTTATGTGTGTGCCTGAAGTTTCGGTTTTTTTCAAGCCACACTTTGAAACAGTGGTGTATTTACAAAAATAAAACTGAAGCAGAAATAAGACATTGCAGACTTAAAAATACGAGCAGTTCACATCTTAGCTGTAATTTTTTTTTCCACAAAACACGTTTTTCAATTTTTTTTTTCACAAAACACGTTTTTCAAAACTGACGCGCGCACACACACACACACGCACACACACTCATATATATATATATATATATGTGTGTGTGTGTGTGTGTGTGTGTGTGTGTGCATATATGCAAGTCAGGAATATTTAACTGCGTCGTTGGTATACATATTAAACACATATTTTCACAGAATTTTCTGTTAAAAATATTTCACCCATAACTAAATTTCTGGATACCATTACAGTATCAAAATAATGTACTGCATTTTGTATGTGATTACAAAGAATTGTTTACTGGAAAACTATTTTAACTGACTTACACGACTATAAATGTAAGCCCCTCATATATATATATATATATATATATATATATATATATATATATATATGTGTGTGTGTGTGTGTGTGTGTGTGTGTGTAGGTGTGTGTGTGTGTGTGTTCGTGCTTCTCGCTTTTATTGTATGTCATTAGGGAAATGAAATCGCTTCCAGCATGAAAAAACACGGGTCTCTCATTTCCGTTTTTTGTTTAGACCCATTTTGTTCCAAACAAATAGGCTGTGAAAAAAATTAATACTCATGTGGTAGTGAGATTGTTTTCATTTAACACCGTTCTTTTAATTTTGATATTTAATGCCATTTCGTGCTGTAGAGGATGTGTGTTTATTTTTTATTAAAACGCTGTTTTAATGCCTGGCAATGACTGTGTTAATCGCATGAAACATACGGTCGCCATTATAAAAAATAACGCTCTGTTTCAATACTGCTATTGTGTTTTGCTATCATATGCGGCGCACAGCACGTTCGATATTAATTACCGAGTTCATGTGGGATGTCCTGATATCTGATAACGTGTCAGAAAATTTCATTTGCGTGACTCGAATAAAAATAGGCAACACTTATTCGGGTTGAGTAAGAAAAAAAGATAGTTCAATATTTTATTGAAAAGTTAACAGAGCTGACAAGAAAGTGACAATAAATGTATGTCGAGGAAAAAAAAAATTGTTGTATGTATGCAAGCGAACGAAAATTACATGCAAGTAAAAAATACTTGGCAAGAGTATGAGTATGGAGAATATTTGTGACATGTATGCAATGTAGTATTTGCACATGTGAAAGGAGAATATTACCTATCTGAGCCGGATTTACAAACCACACAGCTGGCGTGTGAACAGTGTTGCAACATGTTAGGAGAAAGTTTTCTAAGACGTAATGCTAAAAGTGTGTTCGATGCCTTTATTGACGCAAAGAAAACACATTTAAAACTATGCTTCTCTTTTATCACCGTAAAACGGGGTGATTAGAAACACTGGGGTGAATAGAAACACAATTATAAATCTAAATTTTCGGTATTAATTCTGTTTTAAAAATTATGTTTTTAGGTAGGCAAGTTATAGCAGTTTGCAAACTGTAGTTTTATAGTAATTATAATATATCTAAGCAAAAGGTGTCAGCTAGGAATTTATATCTAATTTTGTTTCTATTCACCCCAGTGTTTCTAATCACCCCGTTTTACTGCGCACTTAGAAACATTGTTTCGGGGCACCTTAAAACGGTCAAAAACTGTTTTTCAGACTGCTGTCACGTAAAAAAAATACCAACCAGAATCGATTGTAAATTCACTAACCGGATGTATGTGAAATTCAAATTGAATCACGGACGTCCTTAGCAACAAATTTGTAATTGTTAGTTGTTTATCTAGAAAACGGAAGACGGTACTTAAATTTCCCCGGGGTCGATAAACTGTGTCGGTGTTGGTATGCGCGGAAGCGGGCGGATGTCTCTAAGCAGATATTGAAGCGTTACGCTGCGTACAGATGGTTGAAAGAATTCCTTGATCCGCGCTGTTTGCCCTCGTAGCCTTGAAAGCCGGCCGCCTAATAGCGCAGGCCAACACAGCGCCGTCAAAGTGATGTTGGATTTCTTCTGGTTTACCCTCTACAACCTCTTTCTCCTCCCCATTTCTTTCACTACCCTTCTCTGGGGGGCCGCGGTGGCCGAGAGGTGTCAGACCTCTCGCCTCCCACCAAGGCGGTCCGGGCTCGATTCCCGGTGGTGTCGGTCCCAGACTTTCGCATAAGGGAATCGTGCCGCTGGTCGGCGGGTTCTCTCGGGGATCTCCCGTTTCCCCCGCCCCTTCATTCCGGTAATGCTCCATTCTCAACTCATATCACCCGTCACCAGCGCTAAAGACCTCGATGGTGAGCGCTGACCAAAAATCTCTCACTCACTCATTCACTACACTTCCGCACTGTGTCCCGTTCTTTTCCTACGTTTGAGGGACGGACTTTACAACTCCGGGCGGGATTCTCCGAGTTACAGCAGTCTAAATAAATTCCGTTTTTAGACATTATGAGGGGCTCAGAAATCATGTTTCTAACAAGCATGCTGAACTTTTAAAATCACAGAAGCGTAGTTTCAAGTGTGTGTTAGTTCGTAGGTAAACGTAATAATAATTAGTTAAGGCATTGTTACGGAGTTTTGCAGTGATTTCGAAAATATTTTTTTTATTGCTACTTAATACTCATATCAAAATTTCGCTGCACAGTTTTGAGACTTCTATGTTATAATTTGTAGCTGAATTTTTTTTTGTAGAATTATACTCGAATGGTACATTATTTTAAAAACGTGTCCACGGCATTGTGCATCGTGTGATTGCACTTTGACTGAATTTTTTTCAAAAATTTTGGTTAAAAAATATTTGAGTTATTGGCACCAGGCTGAAAAAAAAACTCGGGAACAAGCCCTGGAGTGGTTTCGTGTAAAAAAGAAGACACGTGACACGCTCCAATACCGTCCATGCGCCAGTCGAGGAGAAATATATGTAAACTTTCAAGAATTCTCTTGCAATGATTCTGCTTGACAAATTAATGAAAGATTCCGTTACTATTTATGTCGAACAGTTTACCAAGAGTATATGCTATGCTTTGTCAAAGAGAAAATTTTGACAATACAATTTGAATAAATGCTATGGAAAACTTAAAATTCAGTAAAATTTTCTAACACTCCCCCTAAGGGTGTTCAGGTGCGTTAAATCTCACAATTATAAATTTTTATCAAATACTATTAGCTCTGTAGATAATATTTGGAGTACATTTTCCACTTAAGAAACATTACCGCTCATAGATTTCTCATAACGATGCGTCATAGTCTTTATTTGCGTGCTACCTGCCTTGCAAACAATGAGAACCGGTTGATTTATTTAAGCGTTTTAATTCACAGTGAAATATCATGCCACGGTCTTCGTAACCTTTTGTTAGAAAAACTCACAGTGAACAACTTTAATATCTAAAAAATTGCTAAATTTCCAACTTTCTCTGTGCCTTTGTGATTTTTAGAAATATTACATTGTTGATTAATAAATGTTAGCTTACGTAGCCCATGGCATGTTATTTATCTCTCTGTGAATTATTTCATTTGAGTAAGTTTATTGGTTTTTACTATTTGCATGGCAGCATTACATGCAAGTTTTAACTTAGACGCACCATTGTGAGCTAAAATTGTATTGGAAACTATACTCACAAGTATCGTCTAAAAAACGAACACTGTATTATGGAAAGTAAAAGTTATGTTTAACAACACTTGAACACACTTAAGGTCATGCTCTTTTGTTTATACAGTTGTTATGATAATGTTTTTTTATAACTTAAACGAGAGCAGGTATCAAAAATCTGTTTGGAATTTTTGTTTAAAATGGTTTTTGCCACGAATGCTATTTTTTTTTTCAAATCAAGATAATGTACGGTTTCGACGAAAAAGACAACTAACCGGAATTCCTTTAGTCACTTAATTAGGTAAAACCATAGCATTTACTGCCTTGAAAAAAATCAGGCAACATATGTAAGATGATTTCATACAAAACTGCCAGACATATTTTTGATATTTGGCAATCGTTTAGGCGTAAAAAATTAATATCGCTAAAAATAGAAACAAGATATGTGCATACGTTTATAACTGTACGGCATGGTGTCACTTTTATATACGGTACTTGTGACTACATTTTCCACTTCCCATAGCGGCATGTCAAAGTCAGAATGTTCAAGTTACGCGAACATGGTAATAACAAAAGCAATGTGGCTTCTCGAATAAAATAATTTACACTGAAATTATATATTATGGGCAATATGCTAAAATATTTAAAAACACAATGAAATTCCTTTGTACTTAAAAAAATATCTGAAAATGATGACAATTTATTTTGATTATGTCAATTTAAAATAAAAAGACAATATGACTTTGTTGTGTTTTGAAATATTTTTAGCTTATGGCCAGTAATATACCGGGTGTTACAAAATTCCATGTCAATATTGTAGGGAAACAATACTCACGTGTAGAGGAACGAAACGTGTTAAATGAACATAGGTTCAAACACTAACCGTTTCTGCGCTACAGTTGGCAATACATGACGTATGGTTGATAGTGCGCGGGTAGGATCATGTTGCTGTGAGGCGTCATTACAGCAGTACATAACACGTTACTATGCCACACACTACGCTACTAACACACAGACAGTAGGAACAACTGTGACACAGCAACATGATCCTACCCGCGCGTATTGTCAATTGTAGCGCAGAAACGGTGCGTTTTTGGACCTATGTTCATGCAACACTTTTTGTTCTTCTACACGTGAGGATTGTTTCCCTAGAATATTGACATGGAATTTTGCAACATCCTGTATAATTTCAGTGTAAACTATTTCATTCGAGTAAGTTACGTGGTTTTTGTTATTCCTATGTTCCCGTAACTTGCAAATTCTTACTTTGACGTTTACGGTCACTGTTTTAAGTCTGATATAGGAGAAAGACTACAAGCAAAACCTTGCACGTCAGTTTGGCGCTGCGAATAGAGGTGATATGCTTCTCGTCGAGCGTAGCACTCTGGCTCTTATCACTCCACTCTGATCACGTGTCAAACGCGGGAATTTGAAACCGGTGATGACACCTTTAAGAGTGCGTGGTAGATAAATAAGCGCTGAAAACATCAGTTGAGTTCTGCGCTTTTTTCGAAGCCAATATGGATAAAATACTCAATGACAATCCTAGATAATGGTATTTGCCAACTTTATGAGTAAATATTTATCCACAATTACTAATTCGTTACGCGTGATCTCTTGTGCCGCAGTTAAATGTACGAGGTTCCGGCGTCAGAGGTTGTGCCTCAGAAGTTGGTAACACTGGAAACAATTTTGTTTAAAACGTTGGCTAGAACTATTGTCTAGGATTGCTATTGTTTAAACTTCGCAAATTGGCTTCAAGAAACCTACAGTTACAGATTAATGCTATTAGCGTTGAATTATGTACCTCGCCCTCTTAAGAGCGTGTTGCTGTATTACTTTATTGAGTATGCTGTCCATGTACAGCAAATCATCTCTTGTGATCTTAGTTTCATTATTTTATTAGCTTCGTTTATCAGGGAGGTATTTTTGTCCATTGCGATACATTGGTGTAGTATGTTCCCAAAGTAATTTCTTACAAGGTTAACATACATACACATTTGACACCATGGTTCAGTATTCATTCTCATTATCGTTTTCAGGAAAAAGTTCCTGTATCTGATAGTAATTTCATCGCCGATCCAAATCCACCACCACTTTTTTTAAATTCGTTTTCCGTTCGTTTTTGGCTTCCTCGTCGCATCTCTTCGAAGAGGGCTTTAATAGCTGTCCTCCCAACAGCATCTCAACATCTGAATACTTTCCAAAGCCTTATCCTTTTTATATACACCGATCGTACTTCCGTTTCTTGGGGAATATATTTTAGTATATATCTTTCGAACCCTTTTTCAGTCGCTATGTGAAGCTCACTTTTTTTTACCAGTCTTCTTGGAAAGATTTTTATTTTTACTATTATATAATTGGTAACACGATTTGGAAGAGAGAGAGCGAAATGGGGGAGAGAAATAGAGAAAAGATATTTTCCTCAGCTCCAGTACTTTTTCACTGAAAAATATGCTACGTCTTGACGAAATAAAAATGGAGTTGAGCACGTCAGGAATTCACGGATTGTAAAATTTCACACCTGCATTTTTTCCTCGGAAATTCGCATAATGTAACTGTTACGGGCGTGATTGTTAAGTAATTGAAGTTCTTGACTTTTTCTCTGAAAACTCCAATATTTCCAACAAAAGATAGTCACGTTAGATCACAAAGGTTGATAAAATTAGGTCCCCGTGTTCAAAAGTTTTTATGGGGGTAACACACGCATACATACACAGAAATGGGAGGTGATATGAAATGCAGATTTTTCCCTCGGAAAGTAGGCTAAAAATGCGGCGAGCCAATTAGAAACGTAAATTTTGGGCCTCTCAAAAATGCTAAAAACTGCGTTTTTAGACTGCTGCGACTAAAAATGTACCGCACGGATTCGTAATACACATCACCAGAACCATGCGTTGGACATTATTGCAAACTTTTTTATTAGATTTTTTTAACTTGTACAATTCATAATTATTATGTTATTACATTTTTTTTACTGATTACTCATAGTACCATACATAAAATATAGTGTGCGTATACATTCATACTATTTCACGATGTATAAAGCTTAAAACAATCCTTCAGAATTATTTTATGTTTAATATCGATGTCAGAAACCTTGGTACCTAACATTAGATTCGTACAAGGGGAACATCACACCTTTCGCAAACTCTCCATGAACGCGTGGTGTCTTAAGGGGCTTCCCTGATAGGCTGCATTTATGTGTTTGAGGCAGGAGCGGTATAAGTGCCACTAACCGACGTATGTAATGTATTATCGCTAGGGCCCGGTGGTTTTCGCGAAAAGATTTTGCCCCACTTTGTTTCAGTGTCTTACGTGCACACCTGCAGCTCATCTTCATGGCTATTGACAGAGTGTTTTCGTGCAGAGCCGTTATTCATTTGACTGTGCCAATCAGTACATGGATAACTGCGTCACATCACGTCTGTGATTTGCTGGGTTAACCTCAAGACGCTGGGTGTTACGGCATACAATCACTGACTGCATAGCAGAGATGCAGTTGCGCACGTAAGGCACTGATACAAAGTGCTGCAAAAAATTTTTCGAGAAAACTACCGGGCCCTAATTATCACCTCTCCGCGAAAGCCCCTTAGATAGCGTGCAGTTCTTTACTATTATTTTATTTATGGGAAGCGTAGTTCTAAATCTTACGCTTTCGTCTATAGTTATGTTTTTCGAATCAGAGTGTTAATTTTCCAAATACGGCAGAGTGACAAAGTCATTTTTGGCCGTTTTGAGGGGCCAGAATATAATGTAAACTATAGTGACATAGTTTGAACTGGGTGTTCTTTTCGTAGACATGCAGATATAATGTGCGTAAAATAGTTTTGTCAGAAAGTAAACAGTCGTAACTCGTTGCAACGCATTTGAAGGGCAGGTAGGGAGGCCCGTTAACAATTACATTTCGACCTAGTCTGAAGGTTTTTTTTTTTTTTTTCGTGTGTTGGCACAATGGGTACATGTAGAATAGTTTCGTAAAAAAAAGTATTTACGAACACACTGATACGCATTTTAAGGGCGTGGTAGACGACGAAAGTCCTCAGCTGACGCTTAGACTACGTTGAAGCGTGTTACACGTATTATTATTCACGCGAAACAACTTAACATATTCATATTCCGTTTACCTACGAAAGAACACAAACTTGAAACTACGCTTATATATTTATAAAAATTCAGCACGCTTGTTAGAAACATAATTTTTGGTTTAATAACGGTTTTTGTAAGACTACCATAACTCTGAAAATACCACGTCAATTCTAACAAGTAGATCTATACAGAACTAATCAGCCTACTTTCCTTTAGTGTATATTTTGATAACAGAAATGTTTGCTCAAGGGCTGTAGGGGGAGGAGTTATCCTAGGATTTTACAACACACAGAAAAGAATGCCAACGAAAGCAATATGATGAAAAACTAAAAAATTAGTAAACATACTGCAACATTTAAATTTTGTGTAG
>PNEQ01057503.1:0-10947 GCA_003012365.1 Medauroidea extradentata
CCAACTCACTAAGGCAGCAACCAGTCACTTTGGTTTAATTTGATGTTGTTTGCTCGACCGCAGTGTAGTCTAACACCGACCACAATGCCGGCCCACACATAAGAGCCCCCAACTCACTAAGGCAGCAACCAGTCACTTTGGTTTAACTTGATGTAGTTTGCTCGACCCCAGTGTAGTCTAACACCGACCACAATGCTGGCCCACACATAAGAGCCCCTAACTCACTAAGCCATCAACCTGTCACTTTGGTTTAATTTGATGTTGTTTGCTTGACCCCATTGTAGTCTAACACCGACCACAATGCCGGCCCACACATAAGAGCCCCCAACTCACTAAGGCAGCAACCAGTCACTTTGGTTTAATTTGATGTTGTTTGCTCGACCCCAGTGTTGTCTAACACCGACCACAATGCCGGCCCACACATAAGATCCCCCAACTCACTAAGGCAGCAATCAGTCACTTTGGTTTAGTTTGATGTTGTTTGCTCGACCCCAGTGTAGTCTAACACCGACCACAATACCGGCCCACACATAAGAGCCCCCAACTCACTAAGGCAGCAACCAGTCACTTTGGTTTAATTTGATATTGTGTGCAGTGTGAAGTGAAGCCCCCCATTTCATGAGTTGCCCGGTCAAAGTCTGTCCGGCTTTCTGAGTTTAAGTGCATCGTTTGTTCACAGAGATTTCATTATTTTATTAAATATTCTCTTTATTTATTGAGCTATAATTTCTAACATCAAGATCTGTGGATGAACTTTAGTCCTGCGAGGCTATGGAATGCCATCCTGAAGCAAGAAGCTATTAATTTTAAAACAAATTCATTTGTAACTAATCAATAATTATTGTGGTGGGCTACATAGGGCTAGTGTTAGCTTAATTTTCATAATTACTAACTTATTGATATTGATCAGTCAAGTTTGTCTTAGAGAGTTCAGACTAGTCACATTAAGCTCAGCTATGTATTTCATGAACTTTATCTAAACAACTTATTTATGTAATTTAAAGGCCATAGGGTGTATTTCACATTTTCAGTTTTGTGTAAGTTTGATCTTTGTGGATGGCCTCAGGCGAGGAGCACGTGAGATTGGACAAAGGGCCTTGAATTCTGGGAATCGCCCGTTGCTAAGTTTCCGGCGAGGGCCACAATGTATCACTGCGCCAGTGATGCCTTTGGTATATTGTATAATTTTATGTCAAAATGCACTTTTTAACGTAATCTAGTAATTTATGTATTAAGTATATATTGCCAAGTGTCGTATATTTTAAATTGAGAGTTCTAAGCCTCCTGTGTACGGCATAGTAATTAAAAGAGTTCCGAAGGGATATGTGCGCTGGGTTGGAGGCTATGGCATCCCTGGTCAGCCACGCGTGCCCTGGGCTCTTCCCAGTTCTGCTTGACCCGCTGTGAGATGAAGACGTGTCGTGACTGCGCTCGTGATATAAGGGGTTCACCCACGTGGCTGGGTGAACTACGTGATGGCGAAGGCCGTGCACCTAAGATGAATTAGCTTCATGTTTCTTTATTTACATTCTATTTCTATCAATTCTCCGATTGTTGGAAGTCACGGTTATCATTTGAGTGGCGCGGTAATTTTGGGTACGAGTTTATCGAAGCGTTTTGGGCGTAATGTACGTGGGCCTGAAGGAAATCTATTATTTGTAACTCTTGCAAATGGCCTAAGTTGTGATAATCTTTTTTAGTAGCCCACTGGTGGAGCATGTTTTTTTTTGTTCGTTTGCCTATAATGACAAGTGACCTTGCGCCGAAGTAAATGTGCCATTCAAATGAAATCTGATTTATTTAATTTCCGTGCTCCTGCACGTCTTGGTACCCATGAAATACCCTGAGATAAGAGTTCTCTCTCTACCGCACGTGATGCCGCGGTAGTTTGAATATACAGTACGAAAACAGTTTTCCTGTGGTAGTTTGGGTGTTGTAAAACTTTCATTTTACTTATATGTTTTAGTAATGTTTTATTAGTGTTTGGTTGGCTGTAGTCAGAGGTAGGCACTTTATACCGAAACAATTTAAGTGGTTAAGTTAAGGGTGAGGGTAAGGGTTAAATAAATTATGTTAGTTTAACCATGGTGGCTTTACTCTACATAAATTAGTTACAAAATACTACACGGTTGTACTACATAAATTTAGGTTGGAGGGGAGCGCTGTTTAAATATTTATGTTGTTCTACTCTATGATGGGTGACCCTTTGAGCACCTTAGACCTCACCGTTAGAATGATGCCGGAGGCTGATGATGATTGTGTCGGCTATCAACGGACGGCGGCACTTCGTGGGTCTCGACCCAGGACCAACCTGGCGAGGTGGTGACGGCTCGGAGGCTTGAAGGAGACAGACCATCACAACGCGGACGAAGCCGCAAATGGACAGCTAGTGATATATATATATATATATATATATATATATATATATATATATATATATATATAGTTTTAGTTTCTATGGACCACAAAGGCGGACGGCAAGCGTGGAGGCAGGATGTTTGTGTCAATGGTCAGGTCGGGTACAGTGCCAATGTATTGCCACTGAAAAATTATCAAACATTTGGTATAGATTCTAAATTAGCTACAACTAAGAACATTGTTGAAGTATTGGGAGGGGGGATTTTGCAACCCATTAGTAAGATATAATTACAGCATAGAATTAATTAATCAGATCAGGTATTGGTTTTTACTGTCATGCATTAATATTCCACACCATTATTAAGCAAACAAACATGTGAAAGTTTCAATTTAATGCAAATAAGTCACCATATAGGGACAACTACTTACGCTAAAGCAGATTTGGTGGATAAGCATAGCAGTGTGTTTTCAGGCACAGGAAAGTATGGAAATTAGAATCACACTGTCATTGACCCTGAGGACCAACAGGGTATTTTGCCATTTGCGGAAACCTAGAGTGATAAATGAGAATGTAAATGTAGCTCTAGATAATACAGAAAAAGACGGGTTTTATAGAGCCAGTGTATCAGTTGGAACCAGAACATTTTGTTAACAATATGGTAGTTGTGGAAAAGCAGGATGATTCAGTACGACTGTACTTAGATCCAGCAGATGTAAACAAATTATTTCAGTGTAAAAATCATCTAATTTCAACTGTTTGAAATAAAAAAATTGTCATTAAACCGAGTTTTCTGTGTTAGATATATGTTATGCGTTCTATCATATTGAGTTAGATGAGGAATCTAGAATTTTGATGTGTTTTCCTACTCCATTTGGAAAAAATATATTTTCTAGATTACGATTTTTTTAAGTTGAATCAGCCTCTGAACAGTGTGAGGCCATAAATTAGGAAATAATTGATTATATTCCTAATGTCTTGGTATACTTCGATGAAATCATAAGTGGCGATACAGATCAGGAACATGATGTAGCTTTGGAAGTATTTATGGCCACTGCTAAAGTTGTTTATGCGAAATGCAATAATAAAGACAAGTTCCAATGCAAACATACCTATGTGCACTGTGAAAGTCAAATCTTATCAAAAGAAGACAGGTCCATGAATCCCGATAGAATTAAGGCATTAGTTTAGGTAGCTCCTACATCAAAGAAATAATTTGAACGAGTAATGGGGTTGTTCACTAACATTAGATATTTTGTTCCACATTTTTATCGCTGGCTGCCCCTCTCTGTAAATTATAGAAAAATAATGTTCTCTGGTTCTGAACATCTGCTTATCAGCAGGCTTTTGATACCCAAACATCCAAAATTGCTAGTGCGACAACTTTGATAAATTTGATTCTGGTGAACACATTGTTATTCAGGCATATGCCTCAAAATTAGCATTATGCTGTGCATTGCCTCAGGAGAGTAAGGTAATGGCTTATGGTTAATGCATTTAAACAAACAGTGAACTTAATTACTCTAAGACCAAGAATGAGCTGTTGGTCATTTTATTTACGCTAAATAAATTGTAAAATTGGTGTATAGATACCCAGTGTCTATACAAAGTGGCCACAAGCCTTTAGCAGCAGTAATTGAAAGGCTCACCATAAGATTGTGTCATTCAGAGAAGAGTAACACGCTTACTACCTGGCAGCAGTGTTGAGAGGACCTGCTATCAGTATACTCCAATCTCTGTACGCCTGGCAGCACCTCATGCCATGCAAGATGCTTTATCCCGTGCACTGGAAGTTGAGTCAGCGTGGCAGGTCCTAGCGAATAAGCATGCGGTGCGAGCAGCAAAAGTAACAAGCGACGAAGAGGGAAACAACATCGAGAATACCCTGAAGGAAATGAAAACAACAATCAGTGTCATTTCCAGCAGAGTTGGTGCTTTCAGGAAAGCAGCTAGAGTGCTGGGAGTGTGGACGACATGGGCATCTGAGAGCCCAGTGCCGACAGTGTCAGCGACGAAACCAGGACCGAGAGCCAGGTGAGACCAACCAATTTGTTCAAAAATTCGGGAAACATGTAAACACCAGTCTTGAGGGGCAAAGGTCGGTGATTGTCAGAGGTAAGTCCCCACAATTCTTTCGAGTACGTTCGGATAAACAGGAAGTTGATGCATTGCTGGCAGAGGCCCGCCTGGATAATGTACCCTGTCAGTTCGTTGTAGATACAGGGGCGACCATTACTGTCGTCAGGCCAGACATCATTGAGCCGGTTCCCCAGCAATCTGAAGATCGAAACAATGGACAGTGCCTGTTAACAACTGTAACTGGTGTACAACACCAGTGAAAGGCAATAAGAATATGCAACTAAAATTGGGTGAACTCGAATTAGAACATGAGTTCTATATAGCTAATATTGCAGATGTATGTTTACAGGCAATAGATGATCTGCGCAAAATAGCATGCTGCGTTGACACTCGACTGGGGGTCTCGAAGGTAGGTGAAACATAGTTGGTACTGATACCACAACCGGAACTAGTATCACCAATCAGCTGCACAGTAGTTTGTTGTCAGACCACTGTGTTGCTAGCTTCTAGTGAAATTGTGATATCAGGCGCTGTGTAGGAAAATGTGTAAGGCACTTAGGGTTAATCGAACCTATGAGAAGAAGGAGTAACCTCCCTGATGGAGTACTTATTGAAATAACTTTGGTTTCATCAAGATCACATAATCTCCCTGTTAGAATGATGAACTTGACTGACAAGAAATTCGACTTGCGGAGGGGGCAATTATTGGATTGTGTAAGCATGTGTAGTGTACTTCCATAGGATACCTGTGTTATTCCAACTCCCACCGTCAAGTATTTATGAATAAAGGGCTCCGGCTAGCTGGGCGGTGTAAGGAGTAGTATCCGCAACAGAATTAAATAGAATTATATTACTAGTGCTGTAGTATAAGTTGGCGAATCGTATATTAAGACACAACACTGTCAAAGTCCTACAGCATAACTTAAGGTTCTAACTACTTTGAAAAAGCATGTAAAAGCAGAACATAGTGTTTAATATTTCCAAAGGCATATAATTAAATTTGGTGTGAGAGACTAAAATAATTTGAAATCGAAAATTGTATTTTGGTTAAGAACTATACCACAAACATCGGTAAGTCGCCAGTCCAAATACAATTGGCCTATGAACAAATTTAATTACAACAGTTCTCAATTTTACTACCAATTTTTACTGACGTTTTTAGAGTCCAAGTTGCTATGGTGAAGTTTCAGTAAGTTGATTAGATTGCAGCATCCGGCTGAAATATAAGAGTATACCAAATGTATTAACATCTTCTCCATAATATTATGTGTTTAGATATGAAGCGGGTTCCTGATGTCTTCTTCCAGGTATGTATTATCATACATACACAATTATTCCGTCTTCTTCCCCGAATAGGTGTGAATTTCTTGCCACTTTCTCTTTGCCGCTGATGACATACATTACAACACTGCATTCTCTTCAGTCAAAGTAAAACAACACAGACAAAACACTACTACAAAAAATAGCATTAACATTCTCTATGGAACTGCTCACACCACAATACCAATACTACACACAAAATATCTTTACATGCACATTAAATTTACATAGTTCTAATTTACTTATTCAGTTTGTCAATTACTTAGGTTAGTTTATACCAAAATGATTTTCTGTAGGTACGCTAACGTCCAAACGTTATCCTACACAGGTTTCCCAGATAAACTCATCTGGTTCTATGGTCTTAAGGGATGTCCTTGTGAAGCATACTCTGCCAGAACCACTTACAGATCTCCTAGAGAGGACAAAGGAAAACCTGGACTGCAGACAAGAGAAGGCTGTTGCAGAACTCTTAATGAAGAATTAACATGCCTTTTCACATGGTTCACATGATTTTGGTAGGACATCTGTGGTATGCCCCCATATTGATACAGGAGAGGCCACCCCTGTCAAGCAACTCATAGACGTCTACCTCTTGCTTCACATAAGGTGGTTGATGATATTTTGAAGGATATGAAGGATCTAGATGTGATAGAACCATCGATCAGCCCATGGTCATCTCCGGTTGTGTTGGTCTAGAAGGTGGCTCAACACTATTTTCTGTGTATTACCAGTGGCTGAACTATATGACCAGGAAAGACTCGAACCCACTTCCTCGGATAGATGAAACTCTGCATAACCTGGCTGGATCCCAAGTGTTCTCAACCTTTGAAATTAAAAGTGGTTACTGGTAATGTGAAGTGGCCCCAAAGGATAGAGAGAAGACTGCCTCTTCTGTACAAGGGAAAGGAACTTGGCAATCAAGTAATGCCTTTTGGACTATGTAATGCTCCGGCAACATTTGAATGATTTTTGGATATTTGTCAGGTTTTTTTAGATATGACATTGTTGTTACTTGGTAGACATTCGAAGAACACTTTACACATCTTGATTCAGTGCTTCAGAGGATACCAACAGCTAATTTGAAGCTAGTTCCCAAAAAAGTTTAATTTGTTTAAAAGGAAAGGGAAATTTCTAGTACATGTAGCATCGGCTGAAAGTTTATAAACAGATCCAGAGAAGACAAACGCAATTACAGATAAGTGCGGCCATGTGATCGTTCACAAGTATGAAGTTTCCTTCGGATGTGTACTTATTATCGGCGGTTGGTGCATGGGTTTGCCACAAAAGCAAAGCCATCATACGAGTTAACTGAGGCTAAAAGAAATTTTTTCTGGACCCCCGAATGTGAATCCTCATTCAGAAAATTAAAGGAAATTTTGGTTTCACCTCCTGTCCTAGGTTATCCTAGCAGTAATGGTGAGTTCATTTTCGACACAGATGCGAGAGATGTGGGAATGGTGTTATGTTGTCACAGATCCAGGATGGGAAACAGAGGTAATTAAAGAATTTCAGCAAAGTGTTACATAAAGCCGAAATAAATTATTGTGTAACTCGCAGGGAGCTCCTGGCAATGGCCACGTCTATTTCACATGTTCACCATATATGGAAGGCATTTTATTTTACGAACATATAATGCATAGTTACATTGGTTACCGAACTTCAAAAACCCAGAAGGACAGATAGCTAGGTGGATACAGCACCTCCATGAGTATGATTTTGAAATACAGCACAGACCTGGTCGCTTACATAACAATGCTGAAACACTGTCCAGGAGGCCATGCGAGCGAATGTACTTTCTTTGGGATTGCCAAAAAGGGAAGACTGGGAAGACACCAACTGCTCGGAGAGTTCACAACTGACAATGAACATTCTCCTTGGAGTGTTGATAAGACTGGCGAATATCAGAGAAAGGACCCTGCTCTTAGGCCAATACTAGAATGGAAGGAAAAGGACCAGCACCCAGAGTGGGCTGGGTTATCTTGGTGAAGTACTACAACTAAGGCATACTGGGCACAATGAGATTCGCTAGCTCTGAGAAATGGTGTGCTGTACCGGAAATGGAAAAGTGTATTTGGCAAAAAAACATGCCTACAGCTGGTACTCCTAGAAATCAGAGTTCCAGAGGTGCTGAAGGAACATGATAAATCAGCAGCTGGAGGATATTTGGAATTAGTAAGTCTCTCATCAAAGTTAGATTGCATTACTATTGGCTACATTGGAGGGATTATGTCGAGACATGGTGCAGAACATGTGATGCTTGTACAGCAAGAAAGAGACAAGGAATTAGAGGACGTGGTCATCTTCAGAAGTACATTGTTGAAGCCCAATTCGAAAGGATGGCAGTAGATATTTTGGGTCTCTTGCCAGTGACTGAGAGGAAGAATCTGTACCTACTGGTGGCTCAAGACTATCTCACCAAGTGGCCTAAAGTCATACCAATACCCAGTACATTGGCCGATGCTTTAGCAGAGCATGTATTCTTAAGGTTTGGAGTAGCCTACCACTCCAACTTCACTCCGACAAGGGCCGTAACTTTGAAGCCAAGTTATTCCAGGAGGTAACCAAAATTCTGGGAGTGAAGAAGAGATGGACTACTCCTTTGCATCCTCAGTCGGATGGGATGGTCTAGAGGCTAAACCGTACCTTGGAACAGTATATGTTGTCATATAACGATATATTGAACATTACGTTACATGCCAAATGAGTTTATATAATTTGAAACCCAGCAGTGTTTTCAGTTAATGAAATTACTTTATTGTATACTCCATGTGTCAGAGTGCATTATGTAATTTATTCATTCATTTATTTATTCTCTTAGCACAGAAAGCCCTACTATTTGTTTGCTTGCTCTGAGGTATTTTATCATAATATTTGTTCTATGCAGTTTTTTTAAGAGATTGGTAATGGAGTCAAGTGAATGTTGTCGGGCACGAGGAAGGTTGTCGGGATATAGCCATGGACAATATGAGAAGGCTGATGAAAACATTTGAAGATGTGCGGTAGGTGAATTATACAAATATTAACGCTTGTATGGACCTACAAAGTTTGACAGCTTACATGTGTAACTAGGAGGCCTGTAGTTAGATAATACCTATAGTGTACCCTGAAACAGTCTCCCTACCGTTTTAATACTTTCAGCATTATACTGAACTAGCCGCGAAATGGTCGAATTTAGTTTGGAAGGAATATTACATGACAATTATTACAGTAAGGCTTGCTGGTGCACATTACATTTTAAATCATTTGATCACGTTAAATTGTATAGTTGAATCTGAAGTCCACGTTAGTCAGTAATTAAATATTAAAAACATTATTGCATGTAATTCTTCCTGGCATCCACTCTTCTACTAAAGTTAATACTATGCAATGGCGCCGTGAACTAATTACAGTAAATTTCTAGTAAATACGTAGTTGCTTATCATTAGTTATTGTTAGTAGTCATGTGTTCAAACAAACATCTCAATACTCATGCTACATACACACTACCGCATTTTCTGTAAGGGTATCCTGGATTATCAGTTAAAAGGTAAAAAAATTAAATAAGATGAGTCTATGCTTACGATGTCCATTTTTGTGGCAGACAATCAAAATGACTGGGACTTCAAGGTGCCCCTCCCTGTTCCTCCTTGCATATCGATCAGCTGTCCATGAATCCCCAAGGGTAACACCTTCGAAGATGCTTTTAGGGCGAGAGCTTCGCCTTCCCAGTGATCTACTGTATGGGTGGCCAGCAGAAGAAGAGGAGCCTGCTTCACAGACAGTGTATGCTGATGAACTGCATCGGAAACTGGGCACAGTCCACGACTTTGCTCGGCAACATTTAAGGTGACCAGATGAAAACGAGGTATGACTGGAAAGAACCTGAAGAGACATTTCAAGAAAGGCAGCTTGTGTGGTTGTATAACCCACAGCGACGAAAAGGATACTGTCCGAAACTATAGAAATGCTGGGAAGGCCATCACTAGATTGTCAAGAAGATAATTGACGTGGTCTTCCTGACTGTTTGCAAGGGCTCTCGGACAAGAAAACCCAAGGTTGTACATAATGACAGACTGGCCCTCTATGATTGAACAGAGTCTGTTGTGACTGCTCGGGAAGAACAGATTTAAGTAGGGGGCAGTGTTGCATGCCGCGACTATCTGGCTGAGCGGTGTAAGAGGATACAGTGACGGCAGTACTAAGAGACACCCGTGGCACGGCGATAATCGGAGAGCAGTGTTAGTTGATATAGAAGCGACAAGATAAAAGAGGTTCGACATACATTGTGCCGCTAATGTACTGCGGCGGCCACCTGCACACCAATATCGGGCAGCAGAAGAAGATATCATCATAGTATTTCTGTTCGTGCTCTATTTTGTAGAATGGTACTGGACCCTGATGTGACAACCTTCCAGGATGTTTGATATAACAGACTTGCCGAGAGAATTCGAAACATAGGAGTAAGGATTTAAAATAGAGCTGTGGCAGAGGCAAGAGAGTTTTTGGCTGGCAGGTGCCTGGTGTGAGTTAAAATGTTAGTGACGAATGGCGAGAAGTATTGAGTTGCGATAAGTATTCGAGAGCGTCCGGAGAGGTTGATTGCGGCAAGTAGAGTGACAAAGGTGTTTTTGGGCTATAAGATGTTCGTCAGTGCACGTGCATTGGGTCCACCATTGTGAATGATTAGAAAGAATTTCCATGTATAGAGAACTTTTATAAATTAATTAATTAGATTTTATACCCTTTATGTAAATAGTAGTTATTAGTTTTGTTTAGCATCTTTTTAATTCTGATTAATCGTTATCGACATATGTTTTTGTATAGATTGTTGTAAATAAATTAGGTTAGCTTTATTTGTTTACTTTCTTTTATCAAATACCTTCACCAAACGTACCTAGTCCCGACTTGTAACAGAATGTATATCTGTACCTCGAGGCATAAGAATGACCACTTTTTGTCAAAATTTTACCATAAACATGACCACAGTT
The DNA here is from genome assembly GCA_003012365.1 of Medauroidea extradentata. Taxonomy (NCBI): domain Eukaryota; kingdom Metazoa; phylum Arthropoda; class Insecta; order Phasmatodea; family Phasmatidae; genus Medauroidea; species Medauroidea extradentata. The sequence continues at coordinate 10,723 of PNEQ01057503.1, forward strand.
TAAAGTACTCTGTAGTGGCATACAACATATAGTCACTGTTGAGTCAAAAACTTTGTTTTTGGACTATAAACAGCTTGATTCACCAGTGAATAAGGCTCTTCAAACGGCTGTCCTGAAAAATATTAATTTTGTGACATAGTGTCTTATGCCTCCGATATATATATATATATATATATATATATATATATATATATATATATATATATATATATATATATATATATA
>PNEQ01057504.1:0-10947 GCA_003012365.1 Medauroidea extradentata
ACACTACACACTCTACACCTTCCCACCTTAGGGGCTGGCTTCTTGCAAATGGAGCCCCCCACTTCCTCGGAGGCGACTTCTTGCTAAAGGGAGACCCTCCACTCTACCGAGGCGACTTCTTGCTAAAGGGAGACCCTCAACCATCCTCGAGGCGACTTCTTGCTAAAGGGAGACCCTCAACCCCCTACCGAGGCGACTTTTTGCTAAAGGGAGACCCTCAACCATCCTCGAGGCGACTTCTTGCTAAAGGGAGACCCTCAACCATCCTCGAGGCGACTTCTTGCTAAAGGGAGACCCTCAACCCCCTACCGAGGCGACTTCTTGCTAAAGGGAGACCCTCACCCCTCTTACCTGTACACTATTAGGGCCGTGCCGAGAGAAAGGACGACAGGGACGCTGCCATGCACATCTACCGTGCCGCGTACTGAATTAGGGGACATACCCCTAGATAACGCCAGTTCTAAAGTGTTCGTATGCACTTCCCCTGTTGTAGAGTTATGAAAGTTACAAAATATAGTAACCTCACCCCGGGATCAGAGAGATCGCCGTGTATTTGCAGTCACCCAGTTTGGCTCGTTAATCCAATATCGCTGATGGCGCAGCACCTAAAGTAAGAGGCTATTGAATGTTGTTGCAAACCTCTCGGGATCAAAGAGATGATCGCCACCCAGTTTCGGCCACGAATAAGGCCTTAGTCTTTGCCCAGTATCTGAACGGCCCGGAGTGCCATATAGAAATGTATGCATCAGAATATGTCTTATGGGTTTAGTATTGTATTTCCAAGTTGTCGTATCGTTGTTATTGTCGTATCATGTTGTCGTATCTCATATTGAGACCCCCGTGTTAAAATGTATGGCATCAAATTATTATTGACATCTAACCCTGATTGTGGACCATGTACCAAAGCTAATGTTGTATTCATCATGTTGTGACAAGTACTGTAACTTGTGTTACTGAATATAAACACCCCATTGAACTGAATTACCTTGTTTTCTCCTTTCATGAGATTAACCTGTGTACCAACCTTCATATCTAATACAAGGCGAGTGATATATGCCTTGCCCTCTATTTATGTAAAAGATGACACCCTGTGCTAGCGAGTAGAGTTCGTCCTTGTTGGCTCACTCAGTAGTCACTCGCTGAGTCGAGGATAACTCTATCACCAACTACTCTAGAAGAACCACACCCATGTCTCATGCTCTCTACCTCAAAGGTCTTCTAGATACACACACTGCTCGCATTCAGCAATCTTGCTTGCAACCCAGCACCTCTAGCACAGTGGGATTAGCGTCAACTTATAAGCAGTACATCAGAAATCAACCCATCGTTTATTTGTAAAAATTTTAGCACCACAATAAAATGCCAATTTTACAAGGTCCCTATATTAGAAAGCCATTTTTAGAAACAATCCAAAAAATAATAAATTTGTTCAAAAAATTTTAAAAAATTCAACAAAAATTTTTAAAAATTACAAAAAAAAAAAAAACTAATAAAAATAAGTTTACGAATCTACACCAATAAAACATGGGTATGGTTTGGGGTTATTACTCCTATTTATGACACCATTCTTATAACAAAAAAAAAAACTGTGTCGTTCCCTTCCTTTTCCACTGCTGTCATTCCAGCAACGCCATCTCATGTTCGCGTAACTGTGGTCCGTGGCTAGATAGCCTCGTATGTACACAGAAACAAAGAAAGCTTGGAGCACTGTATTGATTGGCAACGTCTGGAATGAAGAGAGAGGAAAAGCTATGTGCAAGCTCTGGTGTGTGGGTGCACAAGAAGGCTAGGCAAGCACCCACGCTACTCTGCAATGGGAAAAGGGATTTTAACCTAATATGTAACCTTGACAGTTGACACCTGAACTAGCCACAGCTGCTTCCATCACACAGTTTCTGCCCTACAATTCTTATCACTCAAAAGTTTATGACTACCACTCCATCTTTTTTTTTCTTCCCTCCCCCCTCCCACATATAGCGCATACCCCAGAATATTTATCCATTATTTTGGAATAAAAGAATGTGCTATATACAAGTAAATGTGATATGTGTTATTTCATTTAAAGTAGTCTTCACAACAGAATATCAAGAAAAACTTCAAAATACTGTAATTGTTTTTATGTATGAAAGACATAGTGTACACTGAATTTTAAGTTATTAATACAGTACATATTATATTTTACCTGTAATTGGCTTCATCATCTTTTCCTCATAAGCACCTGTGAAAACAAAAATGAAATCTTAAACTTCACGAATGATCAACAGTAAATTAAGTACATTAACTGACAAATGTGGTACACTTACCAGTAAGAAAGGAATAGGCGGCCTTGTAACCAATGTCTGTGCCACCATTAGCATAGAATCTGACCAGTAGAGAGGGTCCACTTGACACTATGACAGGTGGTCGGAACATCATTCCACTGCTCACATCTAGCCGCTGGCCATTCCAGTCAAAAAACTGACCAACACGTCAAGTGAACCAATATAATTTTTATCACTAACAAACATGAGATATACACATTCATCTAGTACGTAAGCAGTAATTAAAACTGACATAGATACTATGTTCATAAAATAAGTTTAACAGTATGATAAAGTGCAAACCATCACCTGTATTGTGTAAACATTACGTGAAACTGATTGAACAACTCATACACATGACATGTCATTTGGACATTACTTAGAATAACCACTATGGTGTTGTGGTCAAACCAATCACCTCTCACAGCAAAGAACTGGGTTAAATTTCCGGAGGGTTCAATACTGGTTTTTCGTGTGTGATAAACGGGGCGGACATTGTCATTGGTTGGTAGGTTTTCCCGGGGTAACGTACGGTATGTGGGCTTTATGTCTCGTTGACAGCAAGTTAACTTGAGGCAGTGACATATATCTTGGTACAATGACAGGAGTTGAAAGAGGAGTCAGCCACGGCCAACTTAGCATTCGCCTGGAGCTATTTCGGGAAACCATGGAAAACCAAAATCAGTATGGTCAGAGCCTTTTCTCAGGGTACTCCTGTTACTTCTGTCCTTTGCAGTCTGACGTATCTCCATTCCTCAAGGTTTGGTAGACACCAATGGAAACACAGTTACTAAATCTGCCATAGCAAGGCTGTGATGCGCTGCCCTATTAATTAGAATACAATATTATTTTGTTTAAGGTTGCAAAACAAGACCAAAAAACACACTAGGAAATAATAGCAGTACATACGTGGGCCACAAAACTGTGGAAGACAAAGATACACAGTTGTAATTACTTAGAACAGAAAAGAATGCCAAAAAATCATGCATAACTAATTTTACGTGAATGTGAAGAAGTAAACTGAACAAACTAAAGAGAAGTTATGGGCAAACTAATACTGTATTGGCAAAAATTAACTAAACACAGAAATGTTAGACTAGTACAGAGGAATATTAACTATTCTGTGAATATAATACCTGAAAAGCGGGACAAAAACAATCGAAACGGTGGTGATAAATGCCAAAAGTGGTAAAAGGTTCATTTACCAATGCTAAGTTGTACAATAAATTACAGTTTACAATTTTAAATTAGGTTGTCTAGCACATGTACAGTGAAACCTCGTTATAAAAAGTATGGTTTATAACAACCACCTTCATTATAACTTTTATGTTATACAATGTCTCTATAACATGTAAATTGTCTGGATATATCCTGCATAACGATAGTTTTGGTAGCCAATCACAGTTATTATGATGAGGTTCCACTGTATTATACAACAAAAATATTTAAATGAAAGTAAAAACCACATTATGTCGACAGATATTTCTCTACACCTTGCCTCATCACTCCCTCACCTCAACCTCCCCCTGCCTTTTCTCCTTCAGCCATTCTTGGAACAGAATTAATCACACCAAGTAAGAGGGAACGGAGAAGAGGCAAGGTGCATGGAAAGGGAAACTATGAGGAGAACAACAAGGCACATTTCACGCTCTTTAAGATAAGGAAAAATCTGTGACCATATTCCAAACAACATGATTTTTCCATGATTACACTGCCTCCTCTACTCTTAAATTCCATGTCATTTCTATGGCTTCATGTCACTTGCATAAATGGCAGCCATCTTGGAATTCACATAAGAATAAAATAGGAGTAACTGAGGTAACTGGAAAAAGATATGTTGACCCATTTGTAATAATAATACTTTCCCAACCACTTACACATTATTCTGAATGGAATAAACAGACAAAAGGCGAGAATTGCCAAGTTAAAACACAACTGAGGATGGCTATATACAGGTGACACTCATTAATTTCTGTATAAACATGCATAAGCACACACACACGTGCACACGCATGCACACACACATACACATGCATGCACACACACACACACCTATGCACACGCGTATGCACACGTGCACACACACTACTTTTTTGACAAAAAACTCATAAAAAATATTATTATAGTGAAATTTAAAGACAACCACTCACTGTCTTTGCTTTGTGCTATGTTAGGCACATGTGTACTTTCAAAAGGTGGCACACCTCAATATATACGAACCAAAACAGGTATGTTCAGAAGTGACTTTCAACTACTGCTCACAAAACTACTCTTAAGATAACATATGACATATTTTCTGCATGGTTGCACAAAAGGCAAGTAAATTATAATTTTATAAACCATCACATTAACCTTGAATTAAGAATGCTAATTTTTATGATGATAAATAAAACACGAAATAAAGGTTAGGTAACTGCTGATTATCTGTATACAGTCAACTCCTGATTTAACGACCCTTCAAGATTCCCAGGAATAGGGTTGTTATTCGGAGTGTGAAGTGTTCAGCCACTTCCCCATCTTGTTTAAATATTTATAAAGTGTTTTTATTTTCTTATTTAAATTTATGTGTAAACTTTCTTAACAGACTATATGCATTTTCAGGGTGAGTTTGTCAGGTGTTCGGTGTGATGCAACAGAATTCAATAACCTAGTAATTGGGGACATATTAATTTAAATTCATCCTATCAAAATTTAAATATAAAATAGTCAAGGAATTTTAAAGTAGAGTCATTTGTTTATTTTCCTGGCTTGTTTGGTTTCAAATTGACCACAGTAAAATTTTAATTATTTTTGTTGATAAAACTTTTTCTTGTATTTTGACTAATTTTTGAGTTTTGGCAATTTTAGCATATTATTACATTTTCCCTGGTGAAGTGAGTAACTTCAGGTGTTGCAAGCTTCTCCAAGCTGTAGGATTTCTGGCGCCGACGTTGTGGTTGATCGCTTGCTTCATGGAATTCTCTCCATGACGTAGGTTATTGACGCAAGTAGGTCAGCCATCACAGGGGGTTGCTTAGGGTATTGCGCCGCGAAAGTAGTTCCACCGTTGCGCACTTTTTGTCCCCAATTATTATATTTGTGTGGATAAACAATTTTATTTCAATGTAAAAACTATATATTCAAATTTTGGAATCGTTTGTTATGGGTTTAAATGTCATTTTACTGCTTTTGGGGGAATTGGAGTCTGTTGTATCACTCCGCCGAGGGATACCTTAGCTACCATGAGCGTCCATGATTTAACAGTCGTGCATGGATGGCGCGAGAGTAAGGACGACAGTCGTGCAGGGATGGCATGAGAGGAAGGACGTGTGTCGGGCAGATGGGAGAGAAAGCCTCGAGTCCGTTGGCGTGACTAAAAGGGACATAGACTTTTTTTTTCTTCTCTGCCTTATCACAGGCAGTAGTGAGGTGATGGGTGTTGCTGGAGTACGAACAGGAAAATAGGGCCGAGTTTATTCGTTATAGATATTCCTTTATTTTTTCGTCAGTTTGTTTCTTTTTTTACTAAGTTAATAACTGGGTAGAACTTAACCCATACGACAAGTCGGACGGAAGGATCATGGTAGCTAAGCGTCTGTCGAAAGGTGAATTTAAATGCAAATTGCAATACTGAACGGTACCGCATATTATGAAATGTAATGCACCTATAGAAATAAATATACTTCTGACGAATCTTTGAGTGTCTCACTTCAAGTTAAAACCTGGCTGAAACTAATCAAACTGAGCTATCCGGCGCACTTCAAGAAACATAAACTCAACGCCCACTACAGTGTTTACAATAACAATAGACCACAGCAATACGCAGCAGACGCAGGACGCGTCACAGGAGGGGTCGTTATTAGAATTTTTAAAAATTTTCAGTGTCAACGTTTACAGTTTTTTTATCATTGAATCGGCATTCACTCATCTTTGGCGCAAAAATTACGTGTTTTTATAAAATTACACACATTTATTTTGAAAAGCAAACGCATTATTTTTAAAAGTATGCCGTTGCCGTGGATCAACGACCTTTGTTTACTTCAATATAAATCATAAACGTTGCAGATACCCTAAATTCTTGTGCCCGCAACGTCCATTTTGAACAGTTTTTTGGAAGTTATTTGCAAGACTACCGGAACACGGTTTACTGAAATAGTAATCTTTTCAGTAGAGTGAAGTATTTTGAATAAATAGATACATTGGAAGCAGATGTATCACCTTTCTTTGGCTCAAAATTAAGTAAAAACGTCGCCAACAATATACGTAGATTCTTGCGCCCGCAACGACAGTTTTTGTAAGTTATTTGCAAGAATACCGCAACAAAATTTATTGAAATAATATTTTTCAGTAGAGTGAATTATTTTGAATAAATTGATACACTAAAAGTGGATGTATGACCTAACTTTGGCTCAAAATTAAGCAAAATGTCACAGACAATATAGATTCTTGCGACTGCGACAGTTTTTGGATGTTATTTGCAAGAAAACCAGAATAAAGTTTATTGAAGTAGTAATATTTTTCAATATAATGGCAGATTTTGAATATATTACACACTGAACGTGCATATTCGACCTTTCTGTAACTCAACATCAAGCATGAATTCATGATAATGAAACATAAATATTGTCGGCAATGTAAATTAATTGCCAGCAATGTCTGCATTTCGAAACTATTTACAATGTACTATCGCAATGTTGTAGCATGAAATAGTAATTTATTTCAATAGGCACATATGTCATGGTTGACATATAAGACTTTTCTTCGACATAATAGGCCCAAACGTACGTTTTGAGAAAGCTGTTTGCGTCCTGGGACCTTGTCTTGGCAGCGAGCGACCACACAGGGCACATACACATGTGCGCAAGCACCTATCTGGAAACTGGTTAGTTAAGAAACAACACACACGACGTGTCTAACCTATATCACTAGTGCCACTTTTGACCACTACCTAGTCACAGCTCCTGACGCTTGCTCAGCAGATGGGATGTGAAGATAACACTACTCCCTTTGTTTTGCAGTTCAATATTTCGCGTCTCTAGCTCGGGCGGCCATGTGAAAATAATCTACTTGCACAATGAATCTACTCTGTGCACGAGATTTTTACACACTTCACCAATGTGCATGGAGTGGAATTTGATACAGTCAACTCCCGATTTAACGACCCTTCGCGGTTCCCAGGAATAGGGTCGTTATTTCGGAGGGGTCGTTATTAGAATTTTGACAAATTTTCGGCGACCCCCAACCACTAAAATGTCGACATTTACCGGTTTTTTATTATTGAAACAACGTTCACTCATTATTGGCGCAAAAATTACGTGTTTTTATAAAATGATACACATTTATTTTGAAAAACAAGCACGTTATTTTTAAAAGTATGCCATTAAAGTGGATCTACGACCTTTATTTAGTTCAATAAAAATCATAAACGTTGCCGATAACCTAAATTCTTGCGCCCGCAACGTCCATTTTGAGATGTTATTTTCAAGAATGTCGCAATGATGTTTATTGAAATAGTAATATTTTTCAGTAGAGTGAAGTATTTTGAATAAATAGATACACTGGAAGCAGATATATGACCTTCCTTTGGCTCAGAATTAAGCAAAAACGTCGCCAGCAATACAGATTCTTGGGCCCGCAACAACCATTTTTGGAAGTTATTTGCAAGAATACAAAAACAAAGTTTATTGAAAGAGTAATATTTTTCAGTTGAGTGAAGGATTTTGAATAAATAGATACACTGGAAGCGGATACATGATCTTACTTTGGCTAAAAATTAAGAAATACGTCGCAGACAATATAGATTCTTGCGCCCGCAACGACAGTTTTGGAAGTTATTTGCAAGAATACTGCAACAAAGTTTATTGAAACAGTAATATTTTTCAATAGAAAGACTTTTTTTGAATAAATGATACTCTTTACGTGCGTATACGACCTTTCTCTAGCTCAATATCGAAGAATATCGTCGGCAATGAAATTAAGTGCCAGCAATGTCGGCGTTTCAAAACTATTTACAAAGTACTATGGCAATGTTGTTGTTTGAAATAGTAATTTGTTTCAATAGGCACATACATTGGTTGACATCTAACACTTTTACTCGACACATCAGGCACAAACTTTGCCAGCAACTGTAATTCTAGTTCGCACAACATGCGTTTTGATAAAGTTGTTTGCCTCCCGGGACCTCGTCTTGGCAATGAGGGACCAAACACACGACGTGTCTGCTGCGTCACTTGTGCCACTTTTGACCACTACCTAGTCACAGCTCCTGACGCTCGCTCAGCAGATGGGAAGTGGTGATGATAACAATACTCCCTTTGTTTTGCAGTTCTTTCACTTCTCTAGCTCGGCCGGCCGTGTAAAATAATCTGCTTCTACTCTCTGCATGACTTATTTACACGCTACCCCAATGTGCATGGAGAGGGATTTGATACTGAGTTTCAATTTGTTCACCAACAGTTAACAATAAACATCAAGATGTTGATCATTGTTAATAAACTTGGATAACACATTCATAGAACAACTTTAAAAGTCTACACAATGTTGTTTCACATTTTCTTTCCACCTACGTAGACAAGTGCCACAGCTTTTATTTATAGTCGAGCTGACTGTGCGTGTGCGTGTGTGTGTGTGTGTGAGCGCGAGCGCACGTGTGGACTAGCGACACAACAGACGCGCTGTTGTCAAGTGTCGTCGTACTGGCCTGCGCTATGCCACGCACATCTGAGACATGCAACAGACATTTGGTAGTGTCAATTATGAACTGTCCTGCTTTCACTTTTCAAAACTTATAATGATTTATAACCATTACTGTGTATACATCATTAAATGACATAATGGTAATTATATTTAATAGTTTTTAATTAACAAAACTGAAAACTTAATAAAACTTAAATAAACACGACGTATAATCGTAATATCAGAAGCAGAAAGACAGACTACCGTATGCAAGGGCATGAGAAATTAGTGGCAAAAATGTTACGGTGCGCACATGATAAAAAAGGGGTGAGCGAACAGCCTTATTGGAGTGGTTGGCCGGTGGAGAGAAAGAAGCGGGCGGCTCGCCACCGGCCGGGGGACGGGAAGGGGCGTTCGGCCCGGCTGTCTGCCCATCGCGTCGTGCAGGAGGAAGGGGCAGCAACGTATATTTTTAGAACACACACACAGTGTGCGGCAGTACAGTTTTCGAGAAATAACAGCAACCATTTGCGGCCATAATAAATGCAATGTCTTTTTCTGCTATTTTCTTGGAATTAAATTTTTTTAAGCAAATTTTTTTCAATTTTCCACGGTTTATGGAAAAAGGGTAGTTACTTTGAGAGGGTCGTTATTTGCAAGGTCGTATAGTCGAGAGTTTACTGTACTCAGTTTCAATTTGTTAACCAACAGTAAATAAACACAAACATCAAGATGTTGATCATTGTTAATAAACATGGATAACACATTCACATGAACCTACACAATGCTGTTTCATATTTTCTTTTCACGGACGTATACGAGTGTATCCACAGCTGTTATTTCGGTCGAGCCGAATGCGTTTGTGTGTGAGAACGAGTGCACGTGTGGGCTACTCACACCAGATGCGCTGTTGTCAAGTGTCCTACTGCCATATGCCAAACATATCTGAGACATGTACCCAACGTTTGGTAGTGTCAATATGAACTGTCCTGCTTTCACTATTTAAAAGAATGATTTATAAACATTATTGTGTACTATATATCATTAAATGACATGATGGTAATTATATTTAATAGCATTTAGTTAACAAAACGGAAAACGTAATAAAGCTGAAGTAAACACGACGTATAATCGTAATATCACAGACACAAAGACTGCCTACCATGCCCAAGGGCACAAGAAATCCGTGGCAAAAAAGTTACGGCACGCACATGACGAAGAAGAGTTGAGCGAACTATTGGGTTGGCCGGTGGTGGGAAAGAGGTGGGTGGGCCGGCCGGCTGGCCATCGTGTCGCGCAGGAGGAAGGGACAGCAACGTATATTTTTAGAACAAACACACAGCGTGCGGCAGTACAGTTTTCAAGAAACAACTGCAACCATTTGCGGACACCTTTTTCTGCTATTTTCTTAGAATTCAAATTTTTTAAGCAATTTTTTTTTTTTTTATCTTTCCTTCTTCTTCGCGGTTTCTGGAAAAAGGGTTGTTAGTTCGAGAGGGTCATTATTCCCGGGGTCGTATAATCGAGAGTTGACTGTAAATGATTCAATGCAGAAGATAATCCAACATTTTGGATAATCGGCAATACAATTTAACTTAATAAAAATTACATACTGCGTGCACAGTACATCATAAAAACAATGTCCTCTTAAAACTTAGGTTCTACTTTTGATTAATGACCTCACAATCTTAAAAATTGCAGTGCCATTATGGACACTGCCTACCTCAGAGCCCAGGCAGCAGCCTAGATAGTGGCTTTCAGTAAATGTTATACAGTAGAACCTCGATTATCCGTGACTCGATCATCCGATTTGCGGATTATCCGCGATTTTTTATAATGCAAATTATTTTTTACACTGTTAACAATTTTTTTTATTGCGCCTGTGAAATTCTGGTAACTTCAGAAGTTTGTGTCTATATAGTCGGTTAAGCATTTGCATTCGCATTTGTGCTTATTAATATACAGTATGGCACACTTGTTTTCATTTGTTTGA
>PNEQ01057505.1:0-13254 GCA_003012365.1 Medauroidea extradentata
GTAATTATTATTTTTTAAATATATAATAAATGTTAAATTTTGTCTATTTGTGTAAACTTTCGGTACCATGCGCGACCGGAAGATATCAACAGATCTTAAGTTTCTTTACATAGTTTTTCTTATCATTATTAAAGGCAACTTTTCCGCACTATAGCAGTTCGAAAAAAAAAAGTTTATCTTTTTCAGCCCACCCTACTGTTGCATGCCTGAGGCCATCCACAAAGATCAAACTTACACAAAACTGAAAGTGTGAAACATGCCCAATGGCCTTTAAATTACATCAATAAGTCACTCAGATAAAATTCTTGAAATACATAATTGAACAAATTGAGACTAGTCTGAACTTTCTGCGACAAAAGTGACTGATCAATATTAATAAAATAATGATATGAAAACTAAGCTAACACTAGCCCTATGTCGCCCACCGCAACAATTATTGATTAGTTACAAATGCATTTGTTTTAAAATTGATAGCTTCTTGATGGCATTCCATAGCCTCGCAGGACTAAAGTTCATCCACAGATCTTGATGTTAGAAATTATAGCTCAGTAATGAATAAAGAAAATATTTAATTAAAATAATGAAATCTCGGCGAACAAACGATGCACTTACACTCAGAAAGCCGGACAGACTCATCGCTTTGATCGGGCAACTTATGAAATGTGGGGCTTCACTTCACTCTGCACACAATATCAAATTCAACCAAAGTGACTGGTTGCTGCCTTAGTGAGTTGGGGGCTCTTATGTGTGGGCCGGCATTGTGGTTGGTGTTAAACTACACTGGGGTCGAGCAAAAAAACATCGAAATTGAAAAGAAAAAGCAGGAAAACATGGCTGGTGAGGCCAAGTGACTTTACAATACGCAAACACTGCAAGCAACAGCTTTACTTCGGGGCGCATGTGATCCAATATGTTTCCAATCAACTTCGCTTCATTAGTCATTAAGTTAAGGGCTTGCACATAACTACACACAGACTGTACAAATACGGGAACAGATTCTCCTTGCTTCTGAAATAGATTCACGAATTCATCCTTTACAGGCTTCCAAACTTGCGATGACCCCACAGATTATATCAAACGCCCCTTAAACTCTTCATAGCTATCGACTCGGGAAATTACGTCACTCAAAACGTCGGAAGCTAAGCCTGTCATCTTCGGCAATAATGATTGCAAGAAAATCAGCGAATCAACAAGCTGTGTCACCTGCAGCCTCTCGAATCATTATCCATTAACATTGTTTACTGACGATTAACTTCCCAAAAGGACCGACTGCACCCCTGTTAAAGGACTAGAAGCTGATGATACACACTGCTGATGTAAAAAAATTTGGATTTGTAGGTGCAAAATGGTGCTATTTCAGGAGTTTTCAAGCCAAAAATTTGAATATCGTCGTTGATTTTATGAAACCTCCCATGTGCCAACTGATAAATACTACATTAAAAGTTATTTTCTCTGTGCCTGTGCTTGTACTAAAGTTTACACTGATGGATAGAAATTACGCTTTTATGACATTTTTCTGTAGTTACTAACAAATACCATAACACTGTTAGTGTCTATATGTTTTTTGTCTCTCCCGAAAAAATATTGATTTTACCACATAGGAGATTTCATAAAATCAGTGACGATATACTGCTTTCAAAAAAATTTTATTTTTTTTACGATAAATTATGCTTATAAAGGGAAATTCTTTGTGCTGATGTAACAAAATTTAGATTTGTAGGTGCAAAATGGTGCTATTTCAAGAGTTTCCAAGCCAAAAATTTCAATATACTACTTTCAAAAATGGTTATATTTTTTTATGATAAATTATGCTTGTAAAGGAAATTTTTTGTGCTGATATATATAAAAAATTCTGACGTGCCTTGTGGTTATCACCCCAATTAATAAAAAGTAATAGCCGTCGGTTATAAGCAATTATAATAAACTACTGATATAATAATAAGCATGTCATGCAACGATTTATTCTTTTAGTCATCGTGTCGGAATGCATATATTCTCTATGTACAGAATTTTACTTAGGAAAAACAGAAATATATATAATTTGTGTTTGTGGAAACAGCAGGTGCAAGCGTCTGGGCCTTCTCGCCCCCACTAACGCTTATGTAAACCCAAAGCTACCGGGCAGGAGGAGAGGAAAACCAGCCTATTGTGTTTAAGATACAAATCTTAAATGGTTACAATAACTTGAATGTGAGGAATTTTAAGAATAAATAAACATGTAAGGTATTTGTCAAAGTGCAGCTAAATGAAATTAAATAATATGTAATAAATATGGTAGTGGGAGGAAGTTAACTGTCCTCGAGGGGCAGGGCTATCTTTCAGAAGCTGTCTGCTGATTGGACCAATTAAATCAAAGTCTGCAGGGCAAGCAACTGGGAAGTTGGCACCAAACAAGAGCATGGCTAGATTATTGACAGATTTTGGGACAGATCTTTTCGAGCCGCGGAAGACGGCGTTGAGACGCAGATAACGACGCACCGGAGTAACCCAGGGAGTCAGTTCAGGCGCCCGTACGCCTTTCCAGAGACGGTGTTGAATGAAGATATTGACGGGCCGGGGTACACCGGCGGGAGTTTTCAATTTATGCGTCGGGATGCCTGCGAGTTGCGGTATTCGGACCGGTTATTTTAGAAGTATTGCAAAGCGTCGCAAGTTAGGGCGGCAGACCGCTGACGACGCCATGGTAAACTTCGACGTAATTTAGCTACATATTGCTCAGACTAGCGGGCGTATAATCGTAAATACAAAACCAACAAACCTTGCGTAGTAATGATCATGCAACGGAAGGACAGAGAGCTTACTACCTGGTTAAACTGAACTTGCCAACTTCCTATTACTCCACACACTTTACACCACAAAACTTTAGGTCGTCACAAATTAAGCACAATTTTAATATTCTGCTTAGGCTAATCTTTTTTGGTTGTGTTAGTTCTTGAAAAACCTGGTAAATTTTGCAATAAATTTGGTTCTGCTAGTCGACGTATTTTCTCTGGGATCTTCCGGTTACTTCGTCCCTTCATTCCGGTGCTGCTGCATACTCATATCATGTCACCCATCACAAGCACAAGCCCAAAATACCTAGCTGTTAAGTGCTAATCAAAAGCTCTTTACTTATTCAAAAGCATCATGTCACGGGAACATATACTCAATGAAAGCCAACAGCTTTATTGAATCTAAAAAATTTATACTGAAATTAGATGTCACGAGCCAATGGCTATTCGCTCAAATTTATGGACACGAGAATAAAAAAATTTTTTGTATTTTTAAAACATTTCTGAAAGTCTAGTCTAAATCCTTTACTTTATTAGATTTCTTTAAATACAAAAATTTGTTGTTTTGTGTTTTTATAACAGTAAACTAGAGCCCACGACATTAATTAAAACTCAGTGTTAATTATTTAACTACCACTATTCATTAAGGTTTCGCTGAGATATGTTCCCGTAACGCCGACATTTTGACTTCGACATGCAGTTTTGGGAAAATTATGCACGCTAAAATTTTGTTCTTCAGATGATAATATAAAATGCTATTTCGTACAAATTAAATTTTGGAATGTTTCACACTATAACGACCTTAAACTGCTTTCACGGTATAAAGAACCTAATAAAAACGAACCTATGTCGCAGTATCAGCACCGCCGTCTCCTGTTGCTTCACATTTATGCAGTTTACTAAAAATATGTGAACAGGTTATTTTCTCTATCTTCCTAGTTAGTATTCAATATTAAAACATAACGTAAAACACTTCATAACAAATATAGTTGAAACCATCATTTGTTCACTGCACACTAGTTACTGAGAGTATGTGAAGACATGGTGTCGTAGTTTGTAATCTGCGCCCCTCCCCCTTTTTTTCTCATTTCTTTACAACTCCCGGCTGTGGGCCGTTATTTATGACAGAGCCTTGATCTGACCAGTCTTTCTTCGACCTGATACACTCGCTCTTCTGCTGGAAAGGGTCGCAAGGGACTTTACACAAGAGAAAAAACAGGAACTATATCCTCCCTTTAGTACAGCACACAGCGCTTTTCGAGCAAGAACGAATATTGCTTACGTAAAAAGGTGCTTGAGAGAAGGGAAAAAGTTGGTTAGCAATATTAAATTTTGCAGTTATGATCACATAAAATGTACATATTATATGAGTGTAAATGCATTTGTGAGTCTATTTGCATGGATGAATATTATTAATTGTAAAAATATAATGCTTCTGTATATATTTTAAAAATTTACCACACAAAAAAAAACACAACAGGTTCTTAGGGGGGGGGGGCGGTCGCCCCCCCCTCCCCCTTAAGTCCACCACTGCCCAACAGGAGACGTAGAACAAGACTACACACACTTTTGGATTCTAGTCCAACACCAGAAAAATAAAGCGACTTTCGGACGTTCCTACAAAAAGAAACCTTTTCACATTGTGTTACATTTCGTGTACAGCTGCCGTCACCAGTGCCAGTTGGTGTTTATGAACTCAAAGAGACAAAGCATAACTTTCTTTTCGAACCATAACAGTCAATTTATGATGGTGTACAGTTGCTCGTGCGAAAATTACAAAAATATGAGTAAATAATCCCAAGCTGTGTACAAGATGTCCCTGAAATGTGCGAAGAATTTTTTGGTACCGTAAATCGGGATTACTTTGAACATGCAAAGTAACTGTGTCGCTCAGTACAGTAGATTCGAGGTCATTTGGTGAAGACAGATAAAGGGTGTCTAGTCGCATCAGGGGCGTATCCAGAAATTTTTTTCGGTAGGGGCGTGTTGGGGGAGAGAGCTGATAAGTATTAGTATTGTCACTAGTAGTACATCGTCCACAGGGTACAGAGAAAGGATAGTAAAATAAAGATGTGTATAAAACTACAGTAAAACTCACTTAAGACGTTCCCACGAAATACGTTTTCCCAGCTAAGTCGTTTGGTTCGTTTGGTCCCATCACTTTTGTCATAAGAGCCATGGTTAATTTTCCCACATATTACGTTTTGCCACGTGCCTGATTTCCCGCGTAATACGGTCAATTTTTGTAGAAAAAAACATAATTTTTAAAAAAAGTAATGTACGCGATTTTCTTTAGCAAATTACAATCCGCCATTGGTGATCACGTGCAAACCCGTAGCAGAATGACAGTGATCGCGTGTAATGCTTGCGCTCACGGCACAATAAATTCAAGATGGCGGCAAGAGAATTGCCGCCGCTAGCACTATCGATTTATGGAACGCTATCGATCGCTGCAACTGCGTTGGCAACATTTATCTCTTTACGTGTGTTAGTTTTTCTTTGTTTACGCAAACGATAAGTAACCTAAACTTTGCGAAACGTGTTTTAAAATGTTACATTATGAAAAGATGTGTATTAAAGACATTTCCATTTTAGTGCAGCGTGTTTAGATGGTTATATAATGGCAATATAATTTTAAAAAATAGGAATTATCGATAAAACAATTAATGATCATGGAGAAGTGCGACGAGTTTGTGGAAACATTTGTTGACTTGAGTAAAGAACTTTCCACCCCTTTCAAATGTGTACTGTAACGTAACTGTCTAAATTCGCAATAGCATTGCAGAAAATTTGTAAAATGCTGAACAGTTTTAACCAAACGGTTGAAAAAAAAAACCTCTTATTAACATTTTAAGGTGCTCTCTTGAAATGGCATGTGCACAGTATATTTAATTCCAATATTGATAACTTAAACTATACCAAGTTTTATGTAACAAAATATGATAAATGCATTGTTTACATGGATACTATCACTTTGATTTTACCTGAAGAGTTTTTTAAACATGAAAACAAAAGCACGAAATAAGGTAAGCTGAATGAGTTTTACGAGATTTCCCTTAATTTACCCTTCCCACTATTTACACTTGTTCGCTCTGTCCCCCTGAAAAGTGTAAATAAGGGGTTTTACTGTACATTAAATTGTCCTTGTGACTCCGAAATAAAATTTAATATAGACTGCACCTACAACAATAACGACCTAAGTTTTAAAATCAGTTTTCCCATTTAAGATGTTTTCCCAGCTAAGAAGTTTGTCGTGTAAAGTCCCTTCAAAAACGTCTTAACAGGGTTTTACTGTATTAATGGAAACTCACCCATATATATATATATATATATATATATATATATATATATATATATATATATATATATATATATATATATATATATATATATATATATATATATATATATATATATATATATATATATATATATATATACTGTACACACATTTGCAGTAGATTAACACCATAATCATATATATTGTGTCACAGTGTAATTTAAATTGTTACAATTTAACTCAGTAAATTGGACATTAGTTTAGCTTTTCACCAAAACATTATTGTTACGTGTTCGCCGGGCAGCAGGCACATTACTTCAAGCTGGGTGGTCAGCCCTGTGAGTCAACCAGTGATGTCATGAGTTTTCGTAGCTATGTAGCAACTACAGAGAGACGTCACTGGGATTCTCCGATGACGTCAGTGCGAATATGTGCCTACCAACAAATACGACCGAGGGAATGTCTATTTTTAGACCTCAGCTCACCATGTTTCATCAGCCATTGACGTCGCTGAAGGGGCCGTATAAAAGCCTCGGTACTGCGCAACATGAGTCAGTCTAGTAGTGAAGAGCTAGTCACGAAGTGACAGTCGTGGAGAGTCAGGAAGTCTTAGTCTTGCAGTGAGTTTCGAGGAGCCTTGTGGAGTCGTTACGAAATAGTCTGGAGTGAAGAGTCAGTGGAGTCTTGTGGAGTCTGGAAGTGATAGTCTTGTAGTATGTCTTGAAGAGTAAGTCTAGTACTGTGCAGTCAGTCTGGAGTCTGGCTAGTGTGAAGTGAGAGCCGAGAGTGGTGTGAGGCAGCGCCCTTAGACGCGGTGTTGCCACTGGGACGGCGATGGACGTGAGAAGTGACTGGCCACACAACACTCAGGTGTTGTGTCAGCGCGCCTGAGCTGACGAGGTGTGGCGTCTCAATGATGGCAACACGACAGCGGTGGTTGGTGTCAAGGCCGTGTGACGCCAGCGAGCTGCAGGAAGGACGAACAACACTTGTGGTGTTGTGTTGGAGTGCTGCAGAGGTGGTGAGCTGTGGAGAACAACACTGACGGTATTCTGTCGAGGAGGGCAGTAACTGGCTACTTGAGGAGACTGTCTACCTGGAGATTCAATAGAAGGAGTGCTTCGAGAGTTCGCTGTTGGTCCTGCTCGGAGGAGGTGCTAAGCTTGTGCAGAGAGGCTGGTGGGGACATCTTGGTGATGTCAGGAAGATGTCTTGGTGACGTCGGAGTCTACTGCGAGGCTACAGGCACATACCTTCGGAGCAGTACTGGGTGAGACAAGAGGGCTTCTGCTGCGGGTCGACAGGTGAATAAGGAGGTGCGCGACGGGAGTTGAACCGAAGACCTCAAGAGTGAAGACAGTGGTGCACTCTTGGTGCTGCACTGTACATGGTGAGCCATCCTCCCTTAGGACTGTTACAGTTGTACATTGTCACTATTTGAGAGACTGTTTATTGGATATATGACTGAACTTTTATTGTGATTTATAGTCTTTAATTGAATATTGGTAAATATTTTTGAGCTTTAAAGTTAATTAACATTCTGTGGCACAGTACTAATTGTGTGCATAATTCATTGTGTTGTGAGAGTTATAGTTGATTACTGTTTTGTGTATTTCGTAGCTTTGTGATATATTAAATCCAGTACTTAATTTAACTGTTTTATTTATAATAGTAAGACCTTTATCCCAAAAGAACTCATGGGAATTGCCCACATGAAAAGTTTTTGTTTCGAACTTGTAACATAATATGAAGGGGTTAGAATGAAAGTTAATTAAGTTACTAATTTGTATACATTAAGGTTATGGCATATTGGCTTCATTTATCATGTCCCACGTGAAAAAAAAAAATAGTATGTTGAGTTAAGTCAGAGCTGCCTTCGTTAATAAGTTAACGTGTTGGATGATAAGTAAATCATTTAAGTTTTTTATTAGTTCCTAAGCAAAACATTTTATCCTGCAAAAAAACTAAGCAATCCTGACTTACTTCACTTTCATTCTAACCCCCTCATATTATACTAATCAGATAACACAGTACAATCATTTCACTATACTACTATACACTATACTATGTTTCAAGTCAATTAAATGTCCATTCAAATCCAAACATATATGGCATTCCTCAGCCACATGACGAAAATAATTTAACTGTTAAAAAGGTAAATTGTAGGAAAAATAAAGAATTTTTTAACACTCAAATTACTACTGTAGGTAATATGAATTTAAAAATTCCATTATGCCAATATTCATTTAAACCAAAAAAGACAGAATATCACACATCAAACTACAAAATTAAGTTAACTTGCTTTACCACAGTTCACAAACTTACTGATCACAGCCTCGTCAGAAATGTGAATATCTCTATGAATGGATAGCAGAGCAATTCCTTCAAGATGCGATTCTGAAACAGTGCTCCTTAAATAAGTTTTTAGTCTCCTTAGAGTAGAAAAACTTCGTTCTGCTGTTGCAGTAGTAACTGGAATCACAGCCAGTATTTTAGTCATTTCATGAACGTTTGGATAAACATCTGGATGTGACACACAAAGCACCTATTGCAGTAGCAGGTCTTGCACTTTCATTAACTGCTGTCCATTTTGCCTTTTAGTTTGCATGAAGTATCTCTAGCTTTTTCCCCAACATAACACATCAAAACCTAACCTCACAACCTCCCCCAACCTAACTTTACATAACAACCTAAACAAATCCCTCAACAGTTTCCATCCCAATTCCATCATCATCACGCTAGGCATAAAACTCCTTTCCTCCTCACCAGCCTGACCCTGCATTTTCCATTTATTCATCACCCACCTTGCTGTCCTCCAATTCCTGCATCTCTACCTCCACGTACGGATCCCACTCCGCAGCAGGCTACACACATGTAACATTCTTGAAATGCTATTCCTAAGCAGACATCACTAACGTGCGCTGAGCAGAATTTGGATAATCTGGTACCCCGGCCGAAGCTCTGCACACCACTCGGCAACGTAGGCAGACAACCACCTTAATATATGTATAATGTTAGCAATATGAAATCTACTGCAAATGTTTTATTTAGGTTATGTGATGTATCTCCTTACTTTTGACGATGCAAGTTATTTCATCACTCTCATTAATAACAAAATGACCCTCTGCATTCCTGACAAGATGTCCAAACATCTTCACACTGCCATATTTTGTGAACAAAAGTAATGCTTGATAATACACTCCCATCTGCTTCTCACATGTTGATAATTTTGATCTTAGCGGCCTTTTTCAGTTCTTGCTCGTTCTGCTCCTTTCCTGCTCTACCTCTGCGAGCAAGAGCAGAAGGAGCTGCTCTTAACAGCAAAAAGAGCACTTCCTCCTACCACACGAATGACACAACAAAAAATACTTCCGGTGAAATAAATGCTAAAGAGCATGAAAACAGCAAAAATATCGAAAAGAGCCGACCACACGAATACACCTTATGTGTCTTTTATTCTTTTTTGGAATTGCATCAAACTTGGTACACACAAACTGCATACAAACCCGACTTGACCTTTGTATATTTCGTTCAATTATCTGTGATATTTTAAAAACGGCTACTAATTTTATTTTATCTTTATGACAGGAAAATAACTCAGAAAATTATTTCCCTAATTTATTAAACTTGTTATGCGCATAATACTTACAGCCAGTCTTACCACCTCTGGGGGTCTATTCACTAACTTTTAAGGTAACCGTAACTTGAGAGTTTCGGCCAGTCACTTTAACATTTGCCGTAAATTTTCCCGGAGCGATTCAGTAAGCATTTTGCTTACCTTAACTTGAAAGTGTGCGACCGTAAGTTAACAGATGGGTCTACGGATGGCGTTAACTTACTGACTTGCCGTAACTTGTTTACAAATGTGTAAAAAATCATGGCGGATTAGTGAGGTTAGAACATTTCATAGTCCGAAACGACGATAGTGAAATTAATTTATGTGGGATTTTCGAAAAATCCACCGTAACATAAATCATTATTATTTTAGATGGAAAAACCATACAGCTCATGTGTGTATTTGTCTTAATAAAATATTCGTACAGGGAACAGTATCTGCCGAGTGACGAGCCGTATTTTTGACGTAATTATCGGTGTTGCATATTCAAGATGTTAATTATTGACAAAACGCGAGCTGTTTACAGTTAATAAGTGTCTGTGTTTTAAGCGAAGGGTTTGTTGTTCAAATTGTGTGAAAACATATTTTGTGTCAGACAGGCTTGCTTGAATACTCTTGTATGTGTCTTTTTTTTTTTCTTTTCAAATAGCTGCGGCATGAAATAAATGTATTTCATTGAGCTTTTAAGCTACGCGTCCCAAATAAACCATTATAATTAAAGTCAGTGTGGTATACGAGCTTGGTTATAGTTTAGAAAATTGCACATTAGTACAGTAACTTAGGCCTTGTTAGGCCCTCGGAGAAAACACTTTGCAGTTGTTTTCATATCGCTACAGTTAACATTTTTTGTTTGAGGAATTGAATTCTTTCTATCCAACTAATTACCTACAGAACTAACTTGAGCCAGCCATCACATTTAAATATACAGATGTCACAAAGTCACCCCTGCTTACAGTAAGTTATATGTAAAAGTTCATACCAAATAAAATTTACACCCTCTGTAAAACAGCATTATCGTGACTGTGTAAACTATTTTTAGTAATAATAATAACCTTGCAATTGGGCTGACGCCTGCAGACAACTACTTAACCTCTCAATTGTTTTCCCTCAACAAGTGCTTCGTGAACTTCCACACATACCTACCTGTCACCAAATCTTCCACCATCACATTTAACTACCTAACTGTTCTCATTAATACAGACTGCCCTCCCTGCTTTGTCCTTCGCCAAGTTCTCTGAACCCAACCACTGTTTTTACATAGCTCTGTACACACCTTTAAATAAATTTGTATTTAGGCTAACTCACCCCATCCCCCTCCATCCACCACCCTATACGTTCTGACCAGTCTCTCCAACTTTCTTTCCTTTAGGGAACGCCAACCCATCTCCATCATTAATGAAGGCCTGAAGTATCTTTCATCCTTTCCATCCTGCCCCATTCTTCTCCACCTGCCTTTCACCCACTGCGCTGCCCACCTGTGCACCCCTTTCGGCTCCTGTAAAAAAAAATGCTGAAACTGAAATAAAAATTTTCAAAATTTAATAATTTTTTTTAAAAATACAAATAACTTTTATTCTTAAATTTTATATGAACATGTCATTGTAGCCTGCAATATCTTCATCCACTGTGATTTTTTTTTTAGTTTGGTATATCAGTTGATATTAGTGTAGTTAAAAAACGGAAACATGTAAAATATGACTTTAACAAGCCATTACGCAAAAACTATGAGAGATAAAAAAATTTCATAAGAGCCAAATTTAGTCACATTTTGTGTCTAAAATAAGAAAAAAAAATATCTGGTACAAATAAAAAATAAAATAATGATGATGAAATTTGTTGTACACCGTGCCCTTAACACGGAGATGAAAACAGCTTACACTATCTGACAAACCTTTCGTATGTATAACCCATTACCTATAGTTACATAGTAAGTTACTCAACAAAAATGAAACAAATTCACAATAATCACTCTAGCTGACCCTACTGTATTGGTGGTGCAGTTAAAAGTGAGTTCGAGCAGTTATTGGATTTTCACATCACATCCTGAAGGTTACTGAGTTCAGTTTTCCAGGGTTATTGTAATTCACTCCAGGTGATGATTCCTCAAAACAGGCCCTGGTTGATTCCATTACCCTTTCCCCAAGTGTACCTCTACCGAGTATGTGAAACTATCCGAGGACACATAGAACCTCAAAATAAATTAAATACTATGTGGTTGACATGCTAACAGCAAAAGTCTCATCTAAACATTAACTTTTATAAACAAGAATTTTCATTGTTACAAATACCCCATGTTGTTTTTTGTGTAAGAAAATGTAATATTACGCTACAACTAACAAAATACCATATTGGTACAACAAACAAGATTAGTTCCAAGTTTCCTATGCCAACAACTTGAATGGAACCATTTCTTCATATGCAATCATGTAACGGTAATGTTCAGCCAATTTCAAAATACAGCAGAAAAGGACATTCTTTAAATAAATGAAACTGTCAATTTTTTTAATTACCAACTCTCTTTTCACAGTATTTATACATTGTTATATCTTCTGTACCAAAAAGGATGCATAGAAAAGCCTAGGATGTTTCGGCGTTCTAAATTGTAAAATATTAGAGATAAAACTGTTTAAACAAAACAGTTTTCTGTAAAACCATTATAATATTTTTGTCATATTACATAGTTAACATGTGACAAAGCAAATTAGTGCAGCTGTAAAACAGTTAACATATATTCCCAGTAAGGCCATTCGTTTTCATACAACACTCGACAAATGTGCTGGGATAGAACTCTGCAAATTCCTGTCCCATTTCCTGTTCATCTGAGTCTGTCTCAAATGACCTCATTGTCCATATGTTAAGCACTACCTACGTATTGTTATTATGAGTTAGTAATTTGTATTTATGACAAACTCTAATCCCATTGTCACTACACATGCATTAGGTAGTTAAGACTTGTGCCAAATGTAGACATATGCACACGCTCATATTTTAACAGTGAGCATGCTTCTGTCAATACTAATTGATGGACGTTGGAACATTTTTGCAGCAGGTTAGAAATACAGATTATTTTGCTTAGCTATTGTGTGTGTTCCCAGTGCATTGTTTATTTAAAACACATTTCAGAGTAGAGTTGTTGGTTATTTTTAAGGAACACACACATTAAAGATACAAGTTTCAAGCTGTCCAACACAGCAACAGATATTTTTTCCACAAAGTTATCTCATAATCTAGTACTCAAATTTACAAGACATTATCCAAGTATTCTAAAATAAACTCTGCAGCTGATTGTTTTTAACAATGGCAGGGTCAGCACATGAAGTCCTACAGTTCTAGTACTGGGACAAACATTGCACAGTCAAAACCTTACACGTATGTGCAATGTCAGACAAGGCAAGGATGTCACTCCTTTGCTTCAGAACCTTGAATATGTTTAAAACAGCTCCAGGTAGGTGCATTTTACTTACATAAAATTATGCCAAATAGTTTGACAGTAACATCGAAAGGTGTGGAAAGGAGGAGGGAATACATAATCACACTGTAGTTTATTTTTTGTTCTGCAAGTAGAGTCATGGGACCACAGAGAACAT
>PNEQ01057506.1:0-13254 GCA_003012365.1 Medauroidea extradentata
GCAACTGTGACATCATGTCAGGCTAGTGTTGGTTCATCTCTCTGGGATCTTACTTGTGAGAACTCACAAAATTAACTAAACATAAGTACCGTAAAACTGGATGATTAGAAGCACTGGGGTGAATAGAAACAAAATTAGAAATATGTTCTTCACTTACCTACACCTGTTGCTTTAAAGTAATATCATTACAATAAAACTATTGTTTGTAGGTAAATTGTTTTAACTTGCCTACTTAAATATTAAATTTTTAAAACATCTATACCAAAAAATTGACCTTTGAAATTGCTTTCTATTCACCCCAATGTTTCTAATCACCCTGCTTTACTGTATGACCAACAATTAGAATTATTGAAAGATAATCTGAGTTAGTTGGTTAGTAGATGACAGTGATGATAAATTGCGAAAATCCATGTTGGTATGTTTTATATCATTCAGTAAATATTCATATAAATTTCTCATAGAAAATACTGCTGTTCAACAAATTTCAAGTTTAATCACCAGAGATGTTCTTAACATTATCTAAGCAAGTAAATAATTCTACACAAAATTTAAATGTTGCATTATGTTTACTAATTTTTTAGTTTTTCATCATATTGCTTTCGTTGGCATTCTTTTCTGTGTGTTGTAAAATCCTAGGATAACTCCTCCCCCTACAGCCCTTGAGCAAACATTTCTGTTATCAAAATATACACTAAAGGAAAGTAGGCTGATTAGTTCTGTATAGATCTACTTGTTAATAATTATTATGCTTACAAAAACATCATATGCCAAAATAGCATTGAACTGAAAACTATGTGGTTGCCTTTCATAAAAATAAGAAACAGTGTTACATAATAAAATAAAATACAAAACAAATAAATAAACAGATCTTTGTTTAACAATCTCGGCAGAACACCAGCCAACATTACTACAAGGTGTTCAGCCAACCAAGAGAGTACTTGCCTCTCATTGGGCGAGAGCCCAGCTAATCATTCTTTGCCACTATTGGGTGAGCAACTTAGAGACCTTCATGGTTATATGAGCCAAAATGATCTCGAGAACTACATCAGCATCTTGGAGTTCCGACCAGCTGTGTTTCAGCCTGAAGACGGGGATAGATCGCAATTCCTGAAACGTTGAATTTTTTGTCTACTTTAACTTGGAGTATCTCTTACTTTTTGTTTGTTGTATACTGTCCCCTATTTATGTCTACTTCCTTCTTTTCTCATATTTGTGTCTGTTTTTTCGTGTTTGGGTGTTGTCAATTCTTGACTGAGTTCTAGGTTTAGAATTCTTGCTGATAAATAAGTATAAAAATTAAAAAAAAAAAAAAAACTACGGAATACCTCTGGGAATGATTTCTTCTGTTATTTAGTTTTTCTGTGCGTGTTTTGTACTTTGTCATCGTGTCATTCAATACAAGTTTGGTCAGCAAAACATGGGCAATAGCGTGTGTATACACACCAATAAATTCTACATAATTTTGTGTTTATCACAAAATAATTCAGCAGGAAACACTTCCTGTACAAATATTTTCTTTCAGTGTAAATGGTCCATATTGTGACTTAATTGAGTACACAGTGTTCTGGAAAGTATCGACGAGACCAGAGTATGGAGCTAGTGTCTGTGTGTTCTTAGCTGCAGAGACCAAACAAAACTTTGGAGAGGTTGACTGGTAGTTGTCAGAACTTGAAGGTTCCGGGGACTGGGCTAATGCGCGGGACAAGCAACCCCCCTTCACCCTCGCTGGTCCATGCTGTTCAGGAAACTCGTCGGTGGAGGAGGAAGGGGAATTCCTTTCCCCGGAAGGGAAGGGGTGAGGGAACAGAGGGTGGACAAGTTTGAGCTCGGAGAGGATCGTGACGCGTTTCCGGCATGCTTGACCTCCTGGAATTGCCGTGTCTGTGGCTGGGCCTGATGAACCGAATGCTCACCCACTCCATCCTTCTCCCCCTGTCGTCGCACTACCACCCCCTGCCCCTTCTAGTGTCGCTGGTTAGGGGTTGGAAAGGGGGAGGAAATCGTTTGCTCAGCCCGCAGGGCGTGCGGAATGCCAATTAGCCACTGGCGAAGGAAGCTGGGTATCCCCGGCACGATGGGGTTCGTCGTAGACTGTACTTGATACTTACATTGCTTTCCTGGATCAATATATGGGGCACTGTGCCTCAGGCAAGACGTTTAAATGTCTATACACAGTTGAATACTTTGAATTTTGACTTAACGTTTTCGTTACTTGAAGGATTTCGTCAAAACAGTCCAAACTTAAAGTTAGAGAATGTACGGTTGAAAAACAATTTGAATTTTTTTTTTTCGAAACGGAAATACTATGATATTAATATTACATATTTAACATAAAAGTAAATCAAGTAGATATCTTGAAATAGGCACAGATTATTAAAATATTTATTAAAATGTAAAATAATTCTCGAAAAAAACAACCCCATCCAGTGACGAAGCTTGCAGATCACATGCGAATACTTCACTAACGTTACTTGCAAGGTTTTCCGAGTACATTTAATACAAAGACAAATGAACACTGTTCACTGTATCAAACATAACCACACCTGTTTTGCAAACGGCCATCTTAACTTTGACTAGGTTTCAAGTTAATTGGAAAAGTAAAGTCAAAGCTTTTCCCGCCATGCATTGAAAGCTAAGGTTAATACAAATGTTAAATTCAAAAGCTGAAGTTTACAATTGTTTATCCGACTTAACATAGACATCAAACAATGGAATGTCACAAGCGCTGGGTACTCTGACAACTGCAGATTTTCCTTTCGTCAACTTTGCCTGCAATACCATTCGTACTTGGTAACCTCGCCGTTTCTTAACCTTAAAATACCAAGTGAGTCTCTGTGATCGGTATTGGTAATCTAAAAGTAATGCAGTTTTGAACCAAATGTCACTTGATCTCTTCTAGAGAACTGGGCAGTGTTGTTTACATGTCCAGACAGAAAATGCATGTGAGGTGTTCCATGAACCTACCGACTGTGTGGACAGAGGTTTCTGCGACTGTTACAAAATTTGTTTAGATTTAAAATAAGTTCATACTTGTATTTAAAAAAATTACAGTTGTTATTTCCCTGAACAGATTTTCCCTCAAAACTTCCACTGCATTAGTTAATAAACATATCATAAACTGAATCACTTTTGTGGACGTACGCCAGTGGAAGTGAATTTTGATGACGTGCAGAAAAACCCACTACAAGACCTAACAATGATAAACAAATATTAACTGTTATCAACAAACATAACATATGCATACAATTCTGGAAAAAAAACATACTGTCGTTCAAGGAAGACTATACGGAAACCAAAAAAAAAAAAAATTACATAGCAACACCGATTATTTCCGAAACGGAATGTAGTAGTTATAATTTAAAAAAAACCACGAAAATTAAAAACATTTAAATGAGAAAGATGGGCAACAAAAAACATTCCCGAATAATGACAACAAAGAGGTAGAGGACAACGAAAACAAATCAAATGGTAACAGACACGAATATGTGTGCGTATGTACAGACGACATAGGAAGAAAAACACAAACGGAAAGTAGCAGGCTTCCTTCGACGATAACAAATGCTGGGTTTCCAGAACTGAGATATGTTCCCGTCTTGAGGCACATATACAAACTGAGTGACACCAGAAGACTGACTCGTAGTGACGTGTGTCTCCCCCCCCCCTCCCCAAAATTTTATATATGTCTCGTTTAACTACTTGGCACTTTAGATATTCAAATTTCACTAATCTAACGTGCCGTACTGCTTTACATTTCTTTGTATGTATACTATTTAGAAACTCTTACATTTTACTGAAATGTTTCCTTACCGGATATAGCAATTCACAATTATATGTTTTAACTGAAAAATCGACATAATTTTCAGTACAATAATTTTACACAGTTTTAAAACCTATGACAAAAAGTAACTTAATGAACAAGCACACTGTTTATAATTTATAAATGTTGAAATAGTTATAAGTGATTACACGTGTTATTTAAATTATATATGTATAACATAAACCGGGGTCACTTTGTACATTTTCGGGGTTACTTTGTCCACTGAAAATGTTAGTTTAAGGGTCTTGCGGTGAATAAGTAGATAATCGGAACCTAGCATTTCAAACAATTTTTTTTTTTTCGAAAACCAAGTTAACATTTGAAACTTTCTTTGCAAAACGACGTAAAGACCAACATTTTGGGTGGGACACAAGGTCAAAGTAATCACGGTTTACGGTACATAAAAAGATTGTCACAAATGGATCTTATACCTTAGTAAAAATACAGTCTGTAATATTTGTATACGCTTTAACAATTTTGTTCGGTGTAAACATTGTAACCGAAAAAAAACTGCAAGTATTATTTTTGTTGCTTTAATAAAAGATTGTTTGCTCTTCTGCTGCGTTTGCGTGCGTAAATAATCTGAAAGACATAGCTAACCATCACAGAGTACGCCTCATTATTATGTATTCTATATGTTTCAAAGAGCCATTGTCTCTAAACCCGGCTTATTGTTAAGTCAAGTACAGCTTTATTTTCGAATGATGTTCGAATCTCCACATTTTGAATACTGCAATTACTGTCGCTTTGTAAAGTAATTCAAGAAAGAATTTGTTATTATTTTTTAAATTTTAGCAACGTAATCCGATTTTTTAAAGCAGTTTCGAAGGAGAAGGTTGTATTAATTTAGTTTACCGTTCAAATATTTTGAATTTATTAAAAGTATTGCATTTAATACAAGTTCGCATATAATGAATATCGAAATGGTTAGTCCAGTTTTATCATTGGTCTGTGCAGCACGATTCTCAACAGTAGAAGTTCCCGGACTACGGCGAAATGGGAACACGAGTTAGATGGGTCGTCAGGCGGGATATTTGGAGAGGAAGGAATGATTATTAGGGACTTGCTGACTAGGACCCTAGCTAAGGGTTCATTAGAGCCAGGGCTCTCAGCTGTATCCCACGACGACAGCTACAACCATGTTATGAAGGAGTATGCCAGCGGGAGTATTGGAGTTTGGAA
Organism: Medauroidea extradentata; assembly: GCA_003012365.1. Classification (NCBI taxonomy): domain Eukaryota; kingdom Metazoa; phylum Arthropoda; class Insecta; order Phasmatodea; family Phasmatidae; genus Medauroidea; species Medauroidea extradentata. Next base: position 5,000 of record PNEQ01057506.1, read on the forward strand.
GGAATCATGGTGTAACGGCAATCGTTATCGACGCAGGCGAATAACGGTAATTATAGTAAGGTGTTGGCCTGACCAGGGCGTCGAGCATTGCGCAGAGATTCGGCCGTTATATAATTATCCGATAACTGCTCAAAGCTTACGGACGACCTCTGCTTTATTAGAAATCAAAAAGTTACACGCGTGTTTATCTATTTAGGGTCCTCCAATACTTATTAAGGGCGCGGTTCACCACTGTTTTCAACGTCTTTTATTATTTTTATATTCGTACCAGATATTTTTCCTTATTTTATACACAAATATTGTGATTAAATCTTCCTCTTAGGAAATTTTTGTATCTCTTATAATTTTTGCGTAATGAGTCGTAAGTGTCAAAATTCCCACATTACGGTTTTATGCACGCCACTAAAACCAACTGACATACCAAACCGACAAGATTCACAGTGTATAACAATGTTGTGGGCTATGATTTGACATATAATAAACAAAAAATAAAATATGTTTCTATTTAGTAAAAAATGCTGAGTTTTAAAATGAAAATTTAAAATGTAAACAAAAAAATTAAACAATACAAAACTACAATTTTGTTGTTTTTAAATGTGTCAAATCACAGCCTACAACATTGTTATACATCGTGAATTTTTTCGGTGTGGTATGTCAGTTGGTTTTAGTGACGTGTATAAAACCGTACAGTGCAAATTTTGACACTTACGACTCATGACGCAAAAATTATAAGAGATACAAAAATTTCCAAGGAGGAATATTTAGTCACAATTTATGTCTTAAATAATAAAATAATAAAAATAATAAAATACATTGAAAACTGAGGTGAACCGCCCCTTTAAAGCAATGATGATCAACTGTTGGCCCGCGGGCCAAATCTGCCACGCGGCACAGTTTTATACAGCCGCGTAAAATATACGCCGTAAACAAAACATATAAAACTGTTCAAAACTGTTCTTCTTTAAATTCTGTGTAGTTGTAAAAATTATGTTAATGCGTGGTTTGGCTCTCGAGTGTATTTTGAAGTGCTATGTGGCCCCTGAAGTCAACAAAGGTGGCCATCACTGTAATAAAGAAACAAAGTTGATAAAAAATTGTGAATTTACGGCCCATTTTATGACTGAAAGTCTTGGTGAATAATATTTTAAAAGAGACAGGAGAGTGTAATTTAAATTAATGTTTAATATAACGCCATAAAATTATCGATCATAACTGAATGCCTCACACAGACGAGATGTCGACGAGAAGACTACACGCCTATTCAGATATTTGCGCTTAGAGGCTACGGGGAAGCATGATGTGCGAGCCATGTCGCACTTATCGCTTCAGCACTTACAGACCTCGGACTTGCCAAATATGCAGTGGTAACTGTTTTCCCTTGCACCCAATTACCATTGATCTGCTTCTTTTATCGTCAACATAACACTGCAGGTAATAATCAAAGTCAAAGTGTACAAACTTGATTGTACTCGAATGTTAGCGTCTGAAACCAAGGTAAACAATATTTTTTTTTATTCTAGACTGGGCAGTCTTCAAAAGTTAACACTTTATCGCGACCAGCCTGCATGGTTTCACTTATTAAATTAGGTACGGTGGAGCCCAATAGCCTTTCACTTTCGGGACAAAACATATTCTATATTAAGAAGAGGGAAATTTTGGTACAATAATGTAAATATAAAACAAATGTGAGCGTGTAATTTATAGAGGTTTTTTCTTAAAGGTTTTCTAATTTTTTGATTTGCTGCGCTCATACTTGTCACGCGATGACTGTTCACCTTTGAAGTCCATCTTATTAAAAATTAAAATTATGAACTCTATTTTGTTCTAAATTCTGAAAATAAATTTTGATCACGTTCAACTATGTATGCAATCTCTAATTACTAACACTGCAATGTTTAAACTAACGAAGTTAAGAAAAACAAACTACGGTGTTAAAATTCTAGATTATCTAAGTGCGGAAAATATGTCTTCGAGGAAAAGGAACAAACAGCGCTGAAAGCGTATGTGACGTGCAATATTACGACAGTCATTAAAACTATTATGATGATTACTGGGACTTAGTTCTAACAGCATAACAAAGATGATGCGTACTTCATTTTCAAGTACCTAACTCAATTCGGTACCTTTTGGCGCTTAGATCTTATACAACTTCAATTAGACAATTATTTAGAAAGAAATGTTATATGTCCTACAGTGGGTGAAATATTTTGTCAGCGATTAACAGCGAGGTCTTTAGCGCTGGTGAGGAGTGAAATAAGGTGAGTATGGAGCAGCTCCAGAATGAAAGGGTGGGGGAAACGGGACATCCCCGAGAAAACTTGTCCATCAACGGCATCGTCCGGCACGATTCCAACATTCGAAAATCCGAGGACCGACCCCACCGGGAACCGAACCTGGACCGCAATGGTGGGAGGCGAATGGTCTGACCATTCGGTCACATGACATACAGAATGGACAACTTGAAGTACACGCCCCCTGACGTCACCACAAGGAAAAATACTGTGGGAAACAGAGCTTGTTTACAAACATGTTGATTTGTTAGTTCGTCATTGCAGAAAGCAAACATGTTGCGCATTCATAGATTTGCACGCAAGGGTTAAACAATATTAGTTTCAATTTCATGGTTAACATACGCAAATACATAAGATTAATGTTTACCTGAAAAAAAGGCAAATTCCAAACACATAATCAATTTTCTTGACGTACATCTCATCCGGGACATGTGAAGCCAAACAGCTAAATGAAGGTTATGTTCGGCTGCGGTATCCATGGAGATAGGAATTGTATCCCACACCTGACTGAAGCTCCGCCTCTTTTCAATTCGTCCATTGCGCGCTTTGCCATATAGTTTTTAGTGAGTAGTTAATTGGCTTTACGTCTCGTCAGCAGTAAGGTCATTTTCGATGGCAGCATACAACCTTACACAAGGGCACGTACTGGGACATGAGTTGGACATTATATTCGCTAAGAAATTGTTGCAGCATTCACCTGAAGCAATTACGAGAAATCACAAAACCCGATTTGACGATGGCCGGAGACAAGATTCGATCACGGGTCTTTTCAAATACGAGTAACACGTTTTACCATGGCTTCAATTGAATGGAGACCGAGTGAGGTGGTGCAAATGTAACACTTCGGGCTCGCATTCGGGAGGTCACGTGTTCGATCCTCGGTTCCGGCCATCGTGCTTGCGGTTTTTAGTGTTTTCCCGAAATCGCCCCAGGATAATACTGAGATGGTTCATTTACAAAGGCCATAGCCATAGCCGAACCCTCTCCGAGTCCCTATCATTGTGGAAAATTGTCCCACCGTCTCTAATGTGCCGTGATGTCGACGAGACGTAAAGCCCACTTACCGTACGTTCACCTGAATGGATGATTCGAAAACTTCACATTGATTTTATACACATAAAATTATACATTTTAATATGATAACAATTTTTTTATATTTATTTGGGCTTACATACAAAAATGCTGGAAATTTCTTAAAGGTATTCTGAGTATTTTTAATGTTGCTGTTCATTACATCAAACATAAATACTTTTCTGAGGTAAGTTTCATTTACGCAAAATTAATAAAACGGCATCCAAAACTGAATACAATATACGGAAGTTATAAAATTCACACGAATATGCGTACAAAAATTTACCCAGAAGTAAAAAGTACACGGACAAAACCTTTATTTTAATAGTGTTCTATGGATTGAAATACGATTAGTATTTGCACAGAAAAATTCCAGTGTAAGATATTATTACGGTCTAGTAAATTTTTTCTCATAAGTTTTAAGTACTCATCATAAAATCTGCACTTGTGTTAATCAGCGGTTCATGTATCACACGTTTGATATAAACTTTAGCTGTACACAAAACAATGAAAAATTCAGTGTATTCCGTCGAGTAATGTTTCACGTTTTGTGACATTTTAGTGTGCAGTGTGTCTTACGAAGAACTTATAGTTTTGAAATGAAAATATAATTGCTCTTATTAAGTAAACTATTAAACATCGAATTAATTTCGTTACGAAATGGTTATTGCCTATGTGTACCTTTAAGAAAGCTGCATACCCAAGCCGCCGAGCGACGTGCATACATTCAGCTGTTACAAGATTATTAAAAAACAGCTGAAAGCTCATGAGTAATGCGACTTACGAATAGCATTTACAGTGTACTTAACGTTTGCATACCCCTTTCAGGTTTACCACTGAGGGCGTGGTACATAATTCAACGCTAAAAGCATTAATCTATAACTGTAGATTTCTTGAAGCCAATTTGCGAAAATTTAACAAAAGCAATCCCAGACCATAGTTTTAGCCAACGTTTTGAACTAAATTGTTCCCAGTGATACGAACTACTGAGGTACAATCTCTGACGCCGAAACCTCGTGCATTTAACTATGGCACAAGAGATCACGCGTAACGAATTAGTTGACAAGTACCATTATCTAGGATTGACATTAAGTATTTTATCCATATTGTCTTCGCAAAAAGTGTAGTAATGAGGAATTTGCAAGGGGTTCCAAGTCCAAGCGAGTATATGGTTGGGAAATAACAAAAAACTTAACATTGTGGATCTGGGAATGAAACAAGTTATCAATAATGGATAACTTCAAAGTATAGTGCATGTGGAATAATATGAATTGAAATTCACATAGATACGCTTTTGTTTTTAATTTTTTATAAAGTAAGAAATTTAGAGGACCTTGTGCCTTTTGCAAATGAAGTAACGTTTGTTATAACAATGACACATAAAACATAACGTCTTGAGTAGATATTAGTACAATGTTGGTATATTCTAGTGAAAAATTAATAATATGATACGTGGTAACATATTTTACAAACACACCATAACCTGGTACTTTACACCCATAAAGCAATGTTATGTATTACACTACCAGAGAAAGCATATGTCCTGGGTGTAGATTACTGGAACCTTGGTATAATCTAGTGAAAAATACAACTGAACAGCATGGAAAGAGTTCTGCAAAGACAATCATGTAAGTCATAAACAATAAAATGCATTGTTGGCACATTCGCGGACGTGTCTATTAACCTGTGGCAGGCTGTCAATGTAGTTTATTGTTTTAGAATGTGACCACTTCATTATGAACTGCAACATAACGCGAACGTCTTCAAGTTTCAATTTTTTTATTGGTGTATTTACATTTCTGTAACCATTACAACGGGTCTCAACTGTCCTAGGAGCTGAAGATTAAAGGTATGAAGCTGTTCATGTACTACAACAACTTCATTCACGTCAGATTGTTAAACGAGCTGGTAGTAACAGCACTGTTTAAAGTAGAGAATCACAGTGCCATTGTAATGTCAACATAATTTTTCATTAACAAAAGGTACCAAGTGCAGGACTTGGTACCTTTTGCAAGTTCCACATATATTTACTAGTCCTTTTAAAGTATTTATTGTATAGGACTTGGTTTCTTCTGTTGCTAACATGTTTGGAGAGTCGAAATCTCGTATAATCCGAATTATGTAAAAAAGTGGACTTAATACCTTTCGCAAATTCCTTATTCATGATGTTTTCAGCGCTTATTTATCTACCACGCACTCTTAAAGCACATTTTGTAGCGGTTGAAAATGGTTAAAACGGGTATTTTCGCTGTCCTTAATAGATAGTCTATGAATATCCTAAAGCAGAATCTTATAAAAGAAACAGGCGTCTACAATGTACCTTTAATATTATGTAATACGCCTCTGAACGTCTCATAAATGCAAGTTGTCAGTGAGAAGGCTGCACGCAAGTTCAGTGAGATGCGCCTAGATGCTAGGGTGAGTTGCGATTCACGTTTTGTGTCGTCCTTACATCTTTCGCACTTAAGAGGGAGTGGTACATAATTCAACGCTAAAAGCATTATTCTATAACAGCAGGTTTATTGAAGCCAATTGCGAAAATTAAACAATAGCAATCCTAGACAATAGTTTTAGCCAACGTTTAAAACAAATTCCGTTCAGTGTGACGGACTTCTGAGGCACAATCTCCGACGCTGGAACCTCGTGCATTTAAGTACGGTGCAAGAGATCACGCGTAACTAATTAGTAATTTTGGATAAATATTTACTTATAAAGTTGGCAGATACCATTATCTAGGATTGTCATTGAGTATGTTATCCATATTGGCTTCGAAAAAAGCGTAGAAATATATTGATATTTTCAGCGTTTATTTATCTATCACGCACTCTTAATCGACTTGAACGCAGAAAATACGGCCACCCAGGCGACCAATTTAAATTCAGTTACTAGTAAATTAAAATCTTACTTTAAAAAATAATGTAATTTTTTACCTAGTATATAACTTCAATTTGCGGTGTTAATTTTTGAAACACCTCTGCTTCTGACAATAAACTTACGACCAGTAATAGAGTTTCAGGAAAATATCTGACACTCTTTTGGGGAAATGTCGATGGTTAACTGGAAAATTCATTGGAGGTTATAAAAATTCGTAAAAATAGTATTCATTAAAGGGACGTTTTTTTACCCTTCCGTCTATGCAAATAAGTAGCAGGACAATTTTTCTCATTGTAGCCTAACAGAACGAGTTTATCAACTAAATGTATTTGTTGGTCGTGTAGTGAGGTTGAAAATAGAACTTTAGCAGGACTTCTTTGAGTGCTCACTTTATCCGGAACCGCCTATACACACAGGCACACACACACGCACACATTCCTTCGAATAATATTGTATTGTAATAAGGGAATGATCGATGTGGCTTCTTGAAATAACTTTACAAATAATAATGTGATTTTATTTATCTACATGTTTGCCACATTCCTTTAAAATTGTGAACACGAAATTATAAACGTAACGTAATATTCGCCAACAACACATATCTGCTGTAATGAACTGACTCGGTACATTTGTCACAATAGTGTGCTGTATACAGATTTGTGACAACCACAACGTCCTCTACCATTACATTTTTTAAAAAAAGTTTTCAAATGTTATTTCTTACACTGATTAAAGGTCACGTTGAAAGTCAAGAAAGTATACTTCAGTGACACCTTTGTGATAAGACATCTGTTTGAAACAACTTTGACGTTTAAAATCAAACAATAAATTAGGAAATAATTTGTGGGGAATGGAATCTGATACACGTTTGTACGGTTAGAAGCCAAGGAAAATACGATTTTGGCCAGTGCTTGCAAAAGAATGAGAAGTCTTACGCTGAATTTACTCTCACCTGCACAGTACCCATTTATGTCGGATCAACATTGCTGTGTCTCGGGTACCTTTGCGATTTCAGCATATATTTCCTTCTTATCCAATAAAATGAATAGGTTAAATAGCTATGTTTGTTTCCCCCTGAAACTACTTGTATACATTAACGTTAGTAGTTATAAAATTATTTTGATGTTTATTGAAATAAAATGTATTGTTAAGACTTTATTTATAGTGTATATTGCGTATATTTAGTGTATAAAGACTTAATTTAATGTTCGAGTTAGTTAAGAGAAGTACCTTTGTGAACACTACTATTTAAATCTCCCGCTATGCTAACTCATAGGACTTAAGTTGGCAGCAGTCATCTAGCAGCATCCTGCCAAGAATTGGCAAACTGTCGATAAATTGTATGGTGAAATTGTCACCGAGTAATTTTCCAAATGTAATCATTTTTTCTTCATTGTGTGGGATGATGGTAATGTCTTTGCTGTCATATGCCAGTTCTCTGAAGATAAAGTTTTCATCATATGCTAGGTTGTGAAAAAATACAGGAAATTTCTTCAGACGTCTTCTGAGCAAGTTGCATTTGTTACAGGCCGCACCAATGTACTTTCCACTAAAGTGACAGTGATCGCGCACCTTCACATTGCTTTTACTAAAGCTCCCAGTACAATGACAACATATGTTGGCCAGGAGATATGCTGCATTTTGTGATGACGTTAGTGGTACCATCTTTAATGAAGTGTCGTAGATCATCTTCACATTTCTACCTATCTCAACGATTTTTCAACAAAAATCTTAGGTGCGTCTGGTTCTGTGTAGATTAAAGGTTCTTGAGGCAGTTGAGTCGTCATTGTGATGGTATAACATCATTGTCAATTTGCACGAAAATACAGAAGCTATATGCTTCATGCTTTTGGTATGCCATGGTAAATGCCGTCTCGGGATCAGGTTGACAGGCCTGGACTGGTATCAATGCAGCTTCAAAATCAGAGTACACAACAATCGGCAGTTTAGTTTTGTGTTGTATGTTCTTGAAACATAGCACTGGAGGCCTGCCATCAGGCCCTAGCTGTGGCATATCAG